>VWZE01010396.1:1907-18142 GCA_013396675.1 Eubucco bourcierii
TCTTTTTCTTTTTTTTTTTTTTTTTTTTTAATGGGTTTGTGTAGAATTGTTTTTGCTACACTATAAGTAGGGGCACACTGCACATATATGCATTTCTGAGACAGGCTGAGAAAGAGGCAGACTCCTGGAAACATTACCCTAGGTCTTAAGTCTCTCAGGTTTTTTCCCTGTAAGCGGAGTAGTCAGCAAGTGACAGTAAAAATCCTTCCACCTATCATCCTGATCAACAGAACTGAAACTCAAAGGTAGCGTCTATACATCTTCTGCTATTTATCAAAGCTAATGCCTGAAGATCAGCACTAAAATTTGCCTTTTAAACAGTGCTTTACATACTTGGCTTGAAGCACACAATTAAACAGGTGTCAGAACAAGACAATAATGATTCACAACAGTATACTTTAGAGGACCTAAATATAAAATGTTCAGAAAATATCAGAAAGATGACAATTTGAATTGCATAGGTGCAATCGCCATTTAAGTATCTGAGCTAAACTCATTTAGGCACAGCTATGCTTTAATCCCCTCTAAAAATTTCTCAGCAAATTCAGTCTCAGAACCAATAGACATTCCCTTTATGTTTAACCCACAGTTTAGCAGGGAATAATAGAAGCTTCTCAGCTCTCTTTCATGAAACAACTTCTTCAAAAGGGAGGAGGAAACATCTTCTGGCCTCGGTGAAAATTCTTGAGTCTGGAAAGAAGTACATTTGTCTGTCTTTGTAGAGAAAATTCCTTTTCTTCTATAAAGCCAGTAAAATTGTGTCCTCAGCTCTAGTCTTTTGTAAAAAACTTTTACCCAGGGTTAAATGTCCTGGTCTATAATACCCAGTTCTCAAAATAACAGCCTGTCTAGCACTCCCAATACTTTTATTTCTATTGCAGCATTAGAGGTATACGTGATAATATAAAAAAGTTATTTTCAATTTGATATGCTGCAAATGTCACTTTGAGAGATGCAGGAAGAAGGAAAAAAAAAACCCCAGGGTGTGTAGAAAACAGGAAGTAAACATATGCAGCTGATAAACAAGCCTAATTGCATAGTACCAATGGAACACACTTTGAAAGACCACTGCAAAGACCTGCAGTTGCCCTCTACAGCAACTGAGGCCTTTCCAAAACAATTCAATTTTAGGAAATCCCGCTTGCCACTTCACAAAGGAAATGAAGGACTAGCCTGAAGTGTAGACATTCCTTGTTCTCTGTTAATCTGCTGCAGGAAGATTATGAATGCATGGTGAATCCTTACAGGACAAACCATACTTTAGTCTTGTGTCCTTATCCAAGTTGATTGTTTCTTTAAATAAATTTTCAATTAGCTGCTTCAGGAAGTAAAAGTTTCAGCAGTCTCAGGATAAGAACTGAATACAGCTTCAGAGTGCCTGTTTTCCTGTCCTGGAAACTGAGGACCCTTGTTTGTGAACTGGTAGTTCCAGTACCTCACCAGAAACACATTCCTAATGTCATAGAAATGAAAACACAAAGGGGAAAGAAATAAAAAGGAAGGAGATTAACTTTGTGAAAACATGATCCACCCTTTTTGCAACTCAGCTGATGACTTTAAAGATTTTTTTCTGTGCTTAACATTGGAACAAACCTGGGGTCATCTAGGAACCTCATGGTTTCCATTAAACTGCACAGCATGGACATTTGAATTTCATGGCAACTGTGAAGTGAGACTGCAGATCTCTCTTTTCCAAAGTACCGATCTCTGCCGAGAGCTAACACCTAAACACATTCACTCACATTCTGTCGCCAGTTCATGTGATTAAGGAGACTTTAAGAACAGACAAAACAAAGTAAGCCCAACAAAAACCTAACCATTCTTAAACTTGTTTCTTAAAAATTTTGAAGCAAAGTACTACAAGTGGAAACTTAATGTTTAATGTGGCAGACAATTGTGCCCATCCACAGCATTTACAGCATTACTTCTGCAATGAAACTGAAACGCTGAAGCATTGAAAACCAAGTAATTACCCAAACATTTACCTCTCTGCAGGTGTAAATGCATGGGCCTAATAAGCCTTCACACTGTGAAAGCAGTTAGTTATATTAAAATATTAAAAATTATTTAATGAGCTTTTTTCCCCTAAAGTAAATTGAGTGTGTGCCTCAGGCAAAGGAAGTTTCAAACATATTGGTTTTGAAACTAGCCATTATTTCCCATGTTGCAAAAACGGCAATTTTATTTCCCAACAGCAAATGAAACTGTCAGGAAAATTTAGATGCAATAAAATTGGGTGGTTAAACCAACATTCTACATTTGAAATAAAACTGAATGAAAGGAATTAAAATTAAGCATTATGTCAGTCAAACTTTATAAAAACTATTTGAAATGGGGGGGAGGAATGTTAGGTTGGGGCTTTTTTTGCACAAGTTTGGGGTTGAACTTGGTAAAGTCCACCTGTAACTATCCATTTTATGCCCATCAACAGTATCACATTTGAAATTTGCACAATGAAAACTGTTTTGCATAAGATGTGTTGCTTCTGGCAACATTTCTGCCTAAATAAAAAGTTGTCAGGTGGTGTGTGGCTTTAGTGGTCCAGAGTTTTTAAATGGTGGCTTCAGTCCAAGGCTAGCTAATAACGGCTGACATGCACTGGAATCTTGAGGCCTAAATCAACATTGTTTTCACAGCTGTAATTAAGCCACCTAATCAGAAGCACATTTTGACGGGACACTTTCTGGAAGCCAGACATTACAATGCCTTATGCCTGGAGCACCGTGGCTCATGAGAAGTCCTCATTTAATTTCAGGATTGTTGGGGTTTGGGTTTTTTTGTTGTTGTTGTTGTTTTTTGGTTTAGGTTGTTTTTTTCTATAAAAGGGCTGTAAAATGAAAAGACTATTTAAAAAAGCAGTATACAGCTATTGAAATGAAGCAGGCCTATGTGTTCATGCCTTGACCAACCCTGCATCCCACCCTCCTTCGGCTCTCTGCCGAGTCCCCAGCTCTCAAGTGGCAGCTGCACACAGTGATATTAAGGGCTTCTGCCAAAGTCAACAGATGAGCTGGTCTAAACTGGCTCTCTGTGTGTTCTGATTGTAAATTGTGCTGGTGATGATTAGAGAACTGTAACACAGGATGTAAACTCTTAAAACTGTCCAGAGAAAATAACTTTTCTTTTTCTTTTTCTTTTTCTTTTTCTTTTTCTTTTTTCTTTTTTTTTTTTAATTAAAGTTCATGAAAATATTTTAAACTTCTTTTGTGGTTTGGTACAGTGTTGTGTCTACAACTTTCATATTATTCAGGCATGAATTCACACAAATTGAGCAACTATACTATTAAAAAATACACCGCTACTTGCTCACAGCAAGATCTTTCATTTGAGGTTGTTCTTGTAACAATCTTGGTGCTGAACGCAATTCTCTGACTAATCATTCCCATAGTCTTTTGATTCTACCACCTGTCCTTGGAAGACACCCCTAAAATTCAGACTAACATCTATTCTGTGAATATCACTTCAGGACATTGTCACAGCTGAAAAAGCTAAACTGTCTTGCCCTCTTTCTGGAGCACAGCTACATCAGTAACTTTCAACATAAATTTTCAATCCCAGAGGCCATTGTAAAACTATGAATATGAGGGAACCAGTCACTGAGGTCTGATTACATTTAGTTATGCATTTTAACTACATATAGATTCTATTAACTGAACCTTTTGCCTTATATGCAACATTTTAATCAAATTACTGTAATTTTCCAATATGTTACAATAGTCTGACAAGTTTAAAGTTCACATACCTAGAATACTGAGTATCAAGAATTTTTGCATAGAAAAGGTTATTCTTTGCAAAACAGCAGATGTGTTGGTGGATTACTTTGTAACTGTTTTTTAATACTTTGGCCTGAGTTGCATTATGTGATTTATAATATTGGTTTAATTGTTTTATTCTTGTTATTGTTACTGGTACTACATAGTAAGCAAATAGTTTCAACCACATGACTTACACAGTTTGGTTACAACTATTACTTGTGTAAGCAATACCACATGATGAGGTGAGTATTTGACCTAGGGTACCTGCATTCCTTGGCTGTTTGGTGACTGGCCAGTGACACCCAATTGCTTAAAAACAGGTAAGAAATCAAAATATTTCAGCAAAAGAATAGCTTACTGATACTTCTACTCTTTCATGTCTGTTATTATCTCAGTAGCTGGGAAATTCTCCTTGCAGACCTGACAGATAGTTCTGTTCTTACAGTAACTTTCAGAACATTCATTTGTTTCACAGTAAATACACCATACACTGGTATTTAACAGTATTGAGCAAAAGCTGCAGTCACTTGAGGTTCATATATTACTGAATTCTCTCCTAGACAATTTCCAAGAATACACTGCAAGACAGAGGGTAAAAATAACAAATCTGATTATTTTTTGCAAGGCAAATTAAGATCTAGTATCGCCAAATCTTTCACAAAACCAGTTCAGTTCCAAATCTTTCAAAAAATCTTTTCAACTCAACTGTGCATCAGGATAGCATGAAGTACTGGAAAAGCCAAACATAGTTTTCATCCGGCACCTATCTGTTTCTTGCAAAATCTGGGAAGAATTCCCCCAGCTACATCAGTCATTCCATATCCTAACACAGGATAGGGCTGTGGACCATAAAAGACATTCTCTGATATTTAACACAACACTGATGGAGTGACTGCCTTTCTCCTGTGCACCAAGTAAAAAGTTAAACAAGTTTTTTTCCCCCTTCTCTCCTCTGTCCACAGATTGAACTGGTAATAAGGAAGCAAAGTGTACAGGGAAAAGACATGTAAAACCATGGCACTGCCTAGCCTGATTAAGTAGGAGGAAACTGGGTAGTTAATTAGGAAGTCTGAGATTTAAATATTTCTTTTCTCTCTCTCTTCCATGAACAGGGTCCAAGCAAATCATGAGAACTGAGAGCTGACTGCTCTGAGTAGGAAGAAAAGTGTACATTTAATTGTAGTGCTTAATGAAGTTCTTCAACGTAACAGTATGAGAGGGTATGTCAGTCACAGGCATCTCACAATAAATACAGTTTTTCATGCAATTTTACTTGCTTCTCTCAACCTATCAAAAAGTACAGTTTCTGTAATTCCAATACTTTCAGTGATATCACTAGGTATTTTCCAATAAAAGACAGACATAGCCACAACTGGGAGAGAAAAAATGTAAGGATAATGGAAAGATACATAAAACAATA
Source organism: Eubucco bourcierii (assembly GCA_013396675.1). Lineage (NCBI taxonomy): Eukaryota > Metazoa > Chordata > Aves > Piciformes > Ramphastidae > Eubucco > Eubucco bourcierii. The sequence goes on from VWZE01010396.1 coordinate 7,083, forward strand.
AGTGATTTTGTCTGCCACTTAGGAGAAGCATCCAAAGGCAACAGCTGTTTTCATGGTTAGTTAGAGAACTCTGATCTTCTCACAGACCTTCAGCCCTCACACCCTTCTGAAACTCACATTCTCTCCTGTTGAGCTACAATTATCCTTTTGGCTTCCCAAATTTCTGTTTCTTGAGGGCACACAAAACTTTTCTCTCTTCACTGTCATTTTAAATTACCACATTTTCTCCTTTGTTTTCTACTCTCCTTCGATTCTCAAGTGAAAGGAGAAAAAGGAAGGAATATCACCAGGTCAGCTACACATTCAGGATCAGATAAACACCTGATCATGTGTGATTTAACAGTGGCTCCTTTAGATTGCCAAACGGATACCAGATCATTTAAAATTCTTAAAATTCTGTCAGCAATACTGATATTGGGCACAAAATCTCAGGGCTGAAAGCTATGAAACTCTTCATGGAGGAATTTTGTAATTAATTGAATTCCATCAGTTCCTCATTTATGTGTCAGGTCACACTGTTATTGCATACATAGAATCATAGAATCATAGAATGGTAAGGTTGGAAGGGACCTCAAGGATCATCTAGTTCCAACCCCCTGCCATAGGCAGGGACACCTCCCACTAGTACAGCTCACTCAAGGCCTCATCCAATCTGGCCTTGAACACATCCAGGGAGGGAGCAGCCACAACCTCCCTGGGCAACCTGTTCCAGTGTCTCACCACCCTCACTGGAAAGAACTTCCTCCTAACATCCAGTCTAAATCTCCCCTCTGCCAGTTTAAGCCCATTGCCCCTTGTCCTGTCATTGCAGGACCTTGTAAATAATCCTTCCCCAGCCTTCCTGTAGGCCCCCTTCAGATACTGGAAGACTACTATCAGGTCTCCTCGAAGCCTTCTCTTCTCCAGGCTGAAGAGCCCCAACTCTCTCAGCCTGTCCTCATAGGAGAGCTGCTCCAGCCCTCTGATCATCTTTGTGGCCCTCCTCTGGACCCGCTCCAACACTTCCATGTCCTTCCTGTGCTGAGGGTTCCAGAACTGCACACAGTACTCCAGGTGGGGTCTGACGAGTGCAGAGCAAAGGGGCAGAATCCCCTCCCTTGCCCTGCTGGCCACGCTTCTCTTGATGCAGCCTAGGACTCGGTTGGCTGTCTGGGCTGCATGTGCACACTGCAGGCTCATGTTGAGCTTTTCATCAACCCAGACTCCAAGGTCCTTTTCCTCAGGGCTGCTCTCCAGCCATTCACCACCCAGCCTGGATTTGTGCTTGGGATTGTGCCTACAAAAGAACTCTTTGATAGTACAGACACCATGGATTAACATGTTTGCCATGTGACCAATATGATGCCACATGTAGCCCCACAGCACACACTCACCTGTGACTTTACCAATCACCAATATATACTACATAGCTTATGACTATACTAGTACACAATACAGCACTTAAAAAGCTCTCAATTTAAAACTCCTTATTATGGCAGCTCTGAACGAAAGTGCAAGTATACTAATGAAATAATATATCTGAAGAAGTAAAATTAATTAAAGCAGCATAATACAGTACTCTTAGAGTGACAGAAAAGTATTCATTTAATAGGAAACTTCGAAGTGCAGTCCAATTCATGATGCTGATATTATTAAATGTTGCAGAACAAGAATGATGCAGGAAAAAAGAAAGACAAGAAAATTTTAGCTGGTATCTTTTTCTGCTTACATACACATCGTGTGTACAGTTAGTTTCTATCAATTAAGTACTTCCACTAAATCCACCTTCTAAGAACATTAAGCTTTCCTAAGGAAAATCATAAGAAGGCAGAGACATGTAAAGAGAAACAACATAGTTAAAAAATTTCATGGAGACAATGGCAGTATCAGTCCAATCCTGAGTTCAGTGCTCACTGAAATAATTATCCATCTACAGGTTGACTACTGGCTTCTCTCCTCTGGCTACCTACACCCTTATAGTCAAGACTACATATGGCTGTATCAACAGAATCTTAACTCCTACTGTTATTAGCTCTACCAATTATAGATATGACCCTTACTGTGGGGTAGTTAGTTACAGAGGACAGAGTTCTGAACATGATACACGCACTTTAGAAACAGTAAATTTCAAAAAAATAACTAAATGCACAGACGTGAAACTGTTATGGTAGCAAAGAAGACTGTTACAAATTGCTAATGGTTTTGTAACAGAAATAAAATATATTTTAGAAATGTAAGGGAAATTTCAGAAGCATTTAGTAAAGGGGGGGAAAAGACATTAAATAGACAAGCAAAAAAAACACAATAAAATAAACTAAAAGAGAAATGGGAATAGAAAACAATGTTTGGAGGGGGGAAGATGATTTGGATAGAAAACCAATAATCTGTATTTTGTCTATGTTGAATTTTAAAGAGTTGCAAGAATGAAAAATACACAGGCCCTGTCTCTGCACAGAGGAATAATCATCAGAGACAAGTACAACAGACAAATAGCTGGGCACTAATGAAGAGTGTAGAGGCATTCTCATATCGACTCCTGTTCACCCCACCTAATAACTATCCTCTCTGTACACGGTTTCCAGCATTCATGTCACTTCCGTCCATCATAATCATATCCCTTCCTGTTCCTCTGTCTGGCATTAGCATGAGCACACACAGCAATCTCAGAATATAAACACTATTGACTAGGAGGAAAGTGAGTGTACTGAAAGCAGACAAGAGGATGGAGATGTCATTTCAGGTTCTTAGATAAAAGATGAGTCAAAATAACTGACATTACTTTATAGCATCAGTTTTGTTTTTCCTATTATCAGCAAACCCCAGAGCAACAGAAGAAGGAAACAGTAGTGTGAACAGGAAGAGAGGGGACATAGTTAGCATATTTCAGTATGAAATGGTCAATTAGGAAAGCAGTATTTTTTGAATATGGAAAAGACCAATACTGATGAATGACTCAAACTTGGGTGCAACTTTCACAAATAATAGGGACAAGTTTTACAGGGAACCTAAATACTACAAAATATACCATAAACACTCTTAATGTTTCCATGGAAGCATGAGAATCTATCATTGTGACTTTTTGCCTTTACATTAGAATTTTAAAATGCTTTCAAATTAAACTGCGTCCAAAGGAAGAACTATTCTTCTCCCCAAAAAGATGTACAGAAAGGCCAGCAGATGTTTCTACAACACAAAAAACATTGTCTTTTCATTGATACTATAGGCACACAAAAATTACTTTAAAAGCACTACATTTAATCACAGGCATCTGGCAGTTGTGGGGGCAAACTATTCCAATCCCAGTGAAAGCAAACCTTGATGCAGCAAGGTTGGCAGACTTCCCAATCCTTAGTGCACAAGTGGTCATCTTGATTTAGACAACATAAACAAGCATAACAGGCCCAAGTATACTGAGCATCAGCTCAGCAGGATATATGTAAACCTAGCAGAAAACTTAAAGAAAGCCCTGTTGGAGAAGAAAAGAAACAACATCAGTCAAGCCATTTCATTTAGTATCCCAGAACCGTGCAGCCACAAATAAAGCATTCTTTCAACAATTATAATCACAAGACCTTTAGAGTGAAATTCATCACTGAGTACTTTATTTCCTGTTTGTGCTAATCATAGAATTGTTTGGGTTGGAAAAGACCTCTGAGATCATTGAGTCCAAATGTCAACCTAACACCACCATGGCCACTAAACCGTACCCCAAAGTGTCATGTCCCCACATTTCTTGAATGCCTCCAGGGACTGTAACTTCACCATCTCCCTGGGCAGCCTATATCTAATGATTCTTTCCATAAACAAATTTTTCCCAACATCCAACATAAACCTCCCCTGGCACAGCCATTTCCTCTTGACCTATCACCTGATAGGAGAGAGGAGAGACCAGTCCTCACCTCACTCCAACCTCCTTTCAGGTGGCTGTAGAGAGCAGTGAGGTCTTCCTTCAGCCTCCTCCAGGCTAAGTAATCCCAGTTGCCCTAGCTGCTCCTCACAAGACTCATTCTCTAGACCTTTCAAAAGTTTTGCTGCCTTTCTCCTGACATGCTTTGGCAATTCAGCATCTTTCATGTAGTGAGGGGCCCAAAAATGAACATAGTATATGAGGTGCAGCCTCAACAGTGCTGAGTATAGAGACTCAGCTGCTGGTCACACTATTCCTGATGTAGGTCAGGATGCTGTCGACCTTCTTGGCCACCTGAGCACACTGCTGGCTTATGTTCAGATGGCCGTCAACCAACACTCTTAGGTCGTTTTCTGCCAAGCAGTTTTCCAGTCACTCTGCCTCAAGCCTGTAGTATTGCAGGGCATTGTTGTGACCCAAGTGCAGGACCAGGCACTTTGGTTTGTTAAATCTCATACAACTGAACTCGGCCTATCCATCCAGCTTCTCCAGATCCTTTTGCAGAGACTTTCTACCCTTAAGCATATCAACACTCCCACCTAATCTATTGTCATCTGCAAACTTACTAAGTGTACTCTCACTTCCAAGATCACTGATAAAGATATTAAAGAGAACTGGCCCAAATAGTGAGCCCTGGGTAACACCATTAGTGACAAACCACCAACTAGATCCCATTGGGCTTATCTAATTTAGAAAGAGGATACGGAATTATTTAATTCTGTTGGAAAGAACCAAAGCCATACCCACAGACTTTGCATATACATTTGCTGATGCATTTACGTCAATTGTATTTGTGACAACTCTCTTCTTACAGATCTTTTCTTTCAAAAAGAAAGACAAACAATACGCCTTTTCTTTATGGTCCTTTGCTTCACAAGAATAAAAGACAGCACAAAGGTGGATGGGGAAAAAAAGCCCCAGAACTTAAACACTTTCTTCTTTATCCTAAGTGGAAAAATAAAGAAATGTGGAGTAAAAAACACCATCAAGTCTACACAAGTTGCATAGTTTACACAGTCTCACTCCAGGCAAACTTGGCTATGTAGTTATTACAGTTTATGTGTCTGGCTTCCTGCCTGTGTGACACAAATACATCTAAATTAATTAAATTCTACAAAGAGTTCTCAGATCTGATCACCTTACTAACCTTAAAAAAATCCAGGCATCTTTGTAAGCAACAGTTTAGACAACAAATTATCTCTGATTTGGCATGTAACTTTAGTAAAAAGTCTTTTTCATAGCCAAAATTATATTTTAAAAAAATCACATCTAATAAACATTTTCTTTACATGCATAGTTCATAACATTATGCTTGTTGTGAACACACTGATGTATTTTTAGATGGTAGAGTTCATCAGGTACAGAATTCCACCATTTACTACCAAAACCAAAGTAATCACAGCGTATACTTTTCCAGTGACAGCAGCAACGAATGTGTTCTCGTAGAAGATACAGAAGTAAACTAATCCTTGTGTTAACTTTCACCACCCCCTTTCTCCTCTGAAAAAGTCTCAGAAGGTTTCTGTTGACATTATTTTTATTGCTCTATTATGTTTGTAATGAAATATTATCGTACTTCCCTACAGATACTATGCAGCATGAAGAGACGCTGGCTAGCAAAGCACCTCCAAAAGACAAAAGTGACTTGAAAAACAAACTTACCAATTGACAAGTTCTCACTTTCATGAAGACAAGTTGTTTGGGGCTTGGACGATGTTTCTCCCACTAACATGTCAATTCTGGAACTTGCAAGTTGATAGATATCCATAAAACCTTTAATCATGGCCTTTAAAAAATAAAATCAGTGCCAGGTAGGCTATACCTCTATATAGGCTATATCTCTTTATGGAGAGCTGCTGACAAAGGATATGGACAAGGCTGAGGTGCTCAATGACTTCTTTGCCTCAGTCTTCAACAGCAAGGGCTCCAACCACAATGTCCAAGTTGCAGAGGGTAAAAGAGAGGACTGGGAGCAGGCAGATCTGCCTACTATAGTAGAAGATCATGTTTGTGAACTCCTAAGAAACCTGAATGTGCACAAGTCCATGGGGCCTGATGAAATCCACCCACAGGTCCTGAGGGAACAGGCAGATGAAGTTGCCAAACCACTGTCCATCATATTTGAAAAGTCATGGCAGACTGGTGAAGTTCCTGCTGACTGGAGGAGGGCAAAAATAACACCCATCTTCAAGAAGGGTAAAAAGAATGACCCTGGAAACTACAGACCAGTCAGCCTCACCTCTGTGCCTGGCAAGATCATGGAGCAGATCCTGCTGAAAGTCCTGCTAAGGCAAATGGAAAACAAAGCAGAGGTGATTGGTGGGAACCAGCAATGGCTGCACCAAGGGCAGATCTTGCCTGACAAATTTAGTGGCTTTCTATGATGAAGTCACAGCGACAGTGGACAAGGGAAGGGCAGCTGATGTCATCTACCTGGACCTGAGTAAGGCATTTGACTCTGTCCCACATGACATCCTGGTCACCAAACTGGAAAAACATGGACTTGATGGATGGACCACTCGCTGGATAAGGAATTGGCTGGATGGTCGAACCCAGAGAGTGGTGATCAACGGCACAATGTCCACCTGGAGACCAGTGACAAGTGGTGTCCCTCAGGGGTCAGTGCTGGGACCAGTGCTGTTTAACATCTTTGTCAGTGACATGGACAGAGGAATGGAGTGCACCCTCAGCAAGTTTGCAGATGACACCAAGCTGTGTGGCACAGTCGACTTGCTAGAGGGCAGGGATGCCATCCAGAGGGACCTGGACAGGCTGGAGAGGTGGGCCCAGGCCAACCTCATGAAATTCAATAAGGCCAAGTGTAAGGTCCTGCACCTGGGTAGGCACAATCCCAAGCACAAATACAGGCTGGGTGGTGAATGGCTGGAGAGCAGCCCTGAGGAAAAGGACCTTGGAGTCTGGGTTGATGAAAAGCTCAACATGAGCCTGCAGTGTGCACATGCAGCCCAGACAGCCAACCGAGTCCTAGGCTGCATCAAGAGAAGCGTGGCCAGCAGGGCAAGGGAGGTGATTCTGCCCCTTTACTCTGCTCTCGTCAGACCCCACCTGGAGTACTGTGTGCAGTTCTGGAACCCTCAGCACAGGAAGGACATGGAAGTGTTGGAGCGGGTCCAGAGGAGGGCCACAAAGATGATCAGAGGGCTGGAGCAGCTCTCCTATGAGGACAGGCTGAGAGAGTTGGGGCTCTTCAGCCTGGAGAAGAGAAGGCTTCGAGGGGACCTGATAGTAGCCTTCCAGTATCTGAAGGGGGCCTACAGGAAGGCTGGGGAAGGATTATTTACAAGGTCCTGCAACGACAGGACAAGGGGCAATGGGTTTAAACTGGCAGAGGGGAGATTTAGACTGGATGTTAGGAGGAAGTTCTTTACAGTGAAGATGGTGAGGCACTGGAACAGGTTGCCCAGGGAGGTTGTGGCTGCTCCCTCCCTGGAGGTGTTCAAGGCCAGATTGGATGAGACCTTGAGTGAGCTGTACTAGTGGGAGGTGTCCCTGCCTATGGCAGGGGGTTGGAACTAGATGATCCTTGAGGTCCCTTCCAACCTTACCATTCTATGATTCTATGATTCTATACATAAATGCCAAATAGCTACTTTGTTACAGAAGTCCTAATTTTTATTAATCAGAGAAATAAAACAAAGGTTGGAAGCAAGGCAACATTTCAGTCTCAGGACTTAAACTTTAAAAATTTCTAACATGGGACTTTGCAATCTTTAGGTAATCTTAGGTATTAATACCATTCAAAATTGATTTGATGGGTTGTTTTCAAATATGCAGTATGGCACAGAGGAGCTGATAACTATTTTTCATTGCATTTAAATACAAGACTCTAAGTTCAATTTCTGTTTACAAAGAATCACTACAATTTTCAGGTAAATATTTATACTTTCAAAATTATTTCAGTTACTAATCCTCCCATCCCATATTAAAAAAAAAAAATGGCAGAAACAAAAGAAACACAGTACACCTACATAACTCTGAAAGTAAATAATGTGATTATAATATAGCTGGAATAATAGAATTGCTTTCATGTGTATAGTGGAAGAATGTCCCAACCATGTAATATTGATCAGACTGATAATAAACATTAGAGAATAAATGATTTGGCAATACTGGTAACTTTGTGTTTACCCTAAATAGTATAAAATTGCTGAGAATGTTGACCTTCTTTACGACTCCTTAATCACATTTTATAAGTTATTGTTTTCCCTTCTGAAATGACCTGTAGTGGATTTCTATAGTGAGAACATAGTACAGATAATATGAAATTGGTCTTTTGAATGCAAATCTGTGATACAGGCAAAAATAAGCTAAGTACTGCAAAGAGGCATTTGCAAAGATTTTTAGTGTTTTCCTTTCTTTGTTCTCTAACATACTGCTGGTTTTTCAGAATAAAAGATACCATAGCTGAAATTAATCAAACTATTTCATTCTCAAATGCAGTAAACAGCAGTTTTCTACTGTTCAATTGTTAACACCATCATACCTTTCTCGTTATGAAGAATATCCAAAATGGTTTACATATTGTGGTGTTACTCCTGAAAGTTCATGCACGTAGCTCTCTGAATCTGTGGCTGTCAGTTCTGATTCCTGCTTTTGAAATTTTTCATCCACTCAACATGACCAAAATGCTGTAGCTCTTCCCAGTACTTATCAAGCAAGAACATATCACATACTCCATATAAAACTGCCTGAGAATCTTGATATGGCAACTGTCCACATGTTAAAAATTAGAAATGTGTTGAAATAGCTCTATGACTAGGTCCTGTGACTTACCATCATGGAAGGCCTGAACAGGCCAAAATAGGCCTGAACATGTCCTGGCTTGCCCAGACATGTTTTCTGCTCTCCCCTCCATCTGCTGATGCGAGAAGCAACCACAGGAAAGGAAGACAAAAGGCTGCTGGTCCCACTATGTCTGTCCAAACTTCTTTGCAGGGTACCCGCACATGTTTATACACTTGTTTGTGTTCTGCCCTAAAAGGTAAAGGTAGGCCCTGACTTCACCTAACATGGTTAAGCTCGGCTAACTGCCATTCTGATTAGCTAATTTGTGTCCAAAGGTCCATTAGACTTGGGCTACGCTGATAAAAGAGATGAGCAGGTAGAAACAGTGTGCTTACTGTTGCTGCCACTGCTTTCTGCCTAACGTGCTCTCTGCTTCTGGCAGATTCTGTGCATCTCATTGCATCCAGCCATGCTCTGTAGCATTGTATATGCTAAATTATAAGCTAGCTCTGCCACAAAGTAACAAACCCTGACATTTTGAGCTTGTCTGCCTGGAAACTGCTTCGAATTTACCAGGAGTAGGCAGCAAATGCCACACAATATGCCTGCTTAGCCAGTGTGACACCTACCAGTCTTCTGACAAGACTGCACATTCACAAGACATCCTGCCTGCTGCTTTGCAAGCCTCCCTGTTGAGTCTGGAGCCAAGAGAAACCAGGAGCAAGTCAGAGATTGTTTGCTTTCTTCTGGTACCCCTGCTAAGAGCCTGGGAAGATAAGAAGCCTCAACCCCTGACAAGACATGGACAGAACCCCCTGCAAGTGTTTGGGTACTGTCTGGAAACTGTAGCTAGCCCTGCAAGTCAGCAGCTAATTTTGTGAGTAAATACTCAAGGCCTCTTTAGCAAATATTTAGCAAAGGCTGTAATTGAATCTAATTGAATCTTATCCTTCTGTCTTAAACAGAAAGGAGCCTCTTGAGTCCATCAAGTCGCCAAGTGGTATATTAACCATAAGAACTTCTCTTCCAGTTCAATTGGCTTTAATGTTGTACTATTGCTAGTTACTTGTTTGAGATCCAGTTATTCCTTTGTACAATGTTTTTATGACCGCTGCACAGAACCAATTATTAATAAAAATTACTGGGTGGGTGGTAAGATAATTCTGATTATCCAAATTAATAAACAATATTTTTTTTAAAAAAAACCTTCTCACATTAATGCCCTCCATTACACTTATACACAAGGATTGCTTGTGAGTCTTAACAAGCTGTGCTTCAAATCTCACAGAAAAAAAATAAAAATTATGTGTTTCTTTGATTACTTCCCTCATTGTATTTAAAGGTATTCCTGAATATAAACACAGCTTTCTTCTTTTATCTCTGCTGTCACAAACCTAGTGAAGCCACTAACCTATATAGCATTACCCTATATATCCAGAGCCACTTTAAGTCCATGCAGCTATTTGAAACAGCAGTTATCAATTCTGTGCTGCTCACCTCAGCTATTTCATTTGTTCTTTTGTTTAATGAGTTCAAATTTTTAAATCTAGGAGAAATACATTCATTCACAAGCTTTTGTTTTCAGACATAGCAAATACTGTTTCTATGATACTTAGATGGGATTTTGTTGTTTGTTTCTGTTTTAAACCCAGAAGGACCACTCTCTCAGATCAATCATTATTGATGTGGAAGGCAGCATTTATGCACCTGTAGCTAGGCATTCCTTCTAGTATATTCCAACTTCCTAGAGTCAGGGTGTACTGGTTTGAGGATAATTAGATTATTTTAATAGAGAAAGTTACACTATAGGCTGTGAAAGGTAAACATGGTGATGTCTATTTCACTCATAGACTTGCTGAGATTGTTTTGGGAAAAGAACATTAACATAGATAAGTCAGTCTCTGTCTGTCTCTTTCTGGGCACACAGCACAGCGTCTGGGGCAGTCTGGCAGCTTCCGGCTCTGGCTCCTCTGCCAATTAATTTTCATTAACCACTTTTCTTCTAACCCCTCTGGCCGATCCTCCTAATTTAACTTGTGCATAAGGCAAACCTTGGGGTAAGGTATAGGGGTGGGGAGAAGGTGGAAGGGTGGTTGGGAGCCCCTCCTGGAGTCTCTGATTTCTGGGAGGGGTGTTGTATTTCTGTATTACCTTTAACTTGTACATTTCTGTAAATATTCATGTCTATTGTGTATATATCTGCTTGTATACTGTGCTGAGCTGTAAATACAGCTTCATTCCTTAACTTCCAGCTGGCTGAGTTCTAGTCTGGGTCATTTTACAAAGTGTGGGGAGCAGGGAACTCCCAAACCTTCATACAGGGTCAGTGTAGATTTCTCTAACTTAGAGAAGCATGGCCAGCAGGACAAGGGAGGTGATTCTGCCCCTTTACTCTGCTCTCATCAGACCCCATCTGGAGTACTGCGTA
>VWZE01010398.1:0-19365 GCA_013396675.1 Eubucco bourcierii
TGATACCCAGAGTGTTGCCTGTAGCTAGCTGCCTGCAAGCTAACCCCCTGCAAGCTAAAATCATAGAATCATAGAATCGTAGAATCATAGAATCATAGAATGGTAAGGTTGGAAGGGACTTCAAAGATCATCNGTAAGGTTGGAAGGGACTTCAAAGATCATCCAGTTCCAGCCCCCTGCCATAGGCAGGGACACCTTCCACTAGAACAGGTGGCTCAAGGTCTCATCCAACCTGGCCTTCAACACCTCCAGGGAGGGAGCAGCCACAACCTCCCTGGGCAACCTGTGCCAGTGTCTCACCACCCTCACTGTAAAGAACTTCCTCCTAACATCCAGTCTAAATCTCCCCTCTGCCAATTCAAACCCATTGCCCTTTGTCCTGTCATTGCCAGACCTTGTATGTAGTCCTTCCCCAACACTCCTGTAGGCCCCCTTCAGATACTGGAAGGCTACCCCATGGTCTCCTGTAAGCCTCTTCTCCAGGCTGCAGAGGCCCAACTCTCTCAGCCTGTTCTCGTAGCAGAGCTGCTGCAGCCCTCTGAGCATCATACTTTGAAATTACACAACTGGAAAAAAAAACAAAAACCAAACCAATAGGAGCACACTTTGGAACCTTACACAGGTAATTTCTCCCAAGTCAAATCCTCAGTGGTGATCTACTTATTGTGCTGCTCACAATAAACATCAGGACTCTCAGCTGCAAAGATAACAACCTGCATTTGTGAGCGCCGCATGTCGCACTTTTCAGTGGTAACAAAGCAGTGCAGATTACTTCACGTGCACAGATCATGTATTATTTGTTAGTGTGTCACTTCCAGCACTCTTTCTTTTCCAGGGGGGAAGTATAAAAAAAAAAATACAACCCACCATGTGATTAGCTATGACACTTTGTGTGTTAGCTTTTACCCAGCTAAATGTCAGATTTAGATAATCCTACGGGATCTATGTTTCAAATGCTCGGAAACATGACTCTGGAAGTTGAAGCAAATATGTACATACATATTATTGAGATTAGTATACCCAACTGTAGAGTCCTGCAGTAATAATGTATGGGGCAGGATTGAGTTTAGCAACCATCTCCAAACATCTCCTACATGAATTAGTGGAAACCAAGTCTGTGTTAAGTGGAGGTGGATTACTCAGTAAAGACGCCTGATAAATGCACCCTAATCCATCTCGGTCCTAGCATGCTTGCTAAAATTTCAGTCTCAAGTATATTTGTAACTGCAGTGTGCACATGCAGCCCAGACAGCAACCGAGTCCTGGGCTGCATCAGGAGAAGTGTGGCCAGCAGGGCAAGGGAGGGGATTCTGCCACTTTACTCTGCTCTCCTCAGACCCCACCTGGAGTACTGTGTGCAGTTCTGGAGCCCTCAGCACAGGAAGGACATGGAAGTGTTGGAGCAGGTCCAGAGGAGGGCCACAAAGATGATCAGAGGGCTGCAGCAGTTCTCCTATGAGGACAGGCTGAGAGAGTTGGGGTTCTTCAGCCTGGAGAAGAGAAGGCTTCGAGGGGACCTGATAGCAGCCTTCCAGTATCTGAAGGGGGCCTACAGGAAGGCTGGGGAAGGATTATTTACAAGGCCCTGCAACAACAGGACAAGGGGCGACGGGTTTGAACTGGCAGAGGGGAGATTTAGACTGGATGTTAGGAGGAAGTTCTTTACAGTGAGGGAGGTGAGGCACTGGAACAGGTTGCCCAGGGAGGTCGTGGCTGCTCCCTCCCTGGAGGTGTTCAAAGCCAGGTTGGAGGAGGCCTTGAGTAACCTGTACTAGTGGGAGGAGTCCCTGCCTATGGCAGGGGGTTGGAACTAGATGATCCTTGAGGTCCCTTCCAACCTTACCATTCTATGATTCTAACTTGTAGGAAGATAAAATATAGTATAAATAGCTTCCAAAAGTGATGTCTGAGGCCCCCAGCACAGGAAGGACATGGAAGTGTTGGAGCCAGTCCAGAGGAGGCCACCAAGATGCTGAGAGGGCTGCAGCAGCTCTGCTATAAGGACAGGCTGAGAGAGTTGAGCTCTGCAGCCTGGAGAAGAGAAGGCTTCCAGAAGATCTTAGAGTAGCCTTCCAGGATCTGAAGGGTGCTACAGGAAGGCTGGGGAGGGACTATTGACAAGGTCTTGCAATGACAGGACAAAGGGCAATGGGTTTAAACTGGCAGAGGGGAGATTTAGACTGGATGTTAGGAGGAAGTTGTTTGCAGTGAGGGTGGTGAGACACTGACACAGTTTGCCCATGGAGGTTGTGGCTGCTCACTCCCTGGAGGGGTTGAAGGCCAAGTTGGAGGAGGCCTTGAGTGAGCTGTACTAGAGGGAGGTGTCCCTGCCTATGGCAGAGGGTTGGAACTAGATGATCCTTGAGGTCCCTTCCAACCTTACCATTTTACGATTCTATAATAATTCATTTGCCAAGTGCTGACTGCAACTCAGAAGAGGCATCTCTTCTTTGGGATTCTGGATTCAATTTAAGAGCCTAAGTGGACCGCCAGCTAGTTTTAGTATTTCTGAATTTCATCAAGGACCTGATACAAACCAGACTGGTTTTGATTCATATACCAAAACAGACAGGCTAGAAGAATCAATCTCACTGATATCTATCCACAATAAACCAGCTGGCAGGAAAGAAGGTGCAGACCTTTAAAAAAACCTACCCAGAAATCCACATCAGATAGACTTCTGATGGATACAGAGACTTCAATATCCAGAAAATATGTGATTGAGGCTCTCTGACACTTTGAAATATATGTAACTAGATATACTAAGAATTTAGAGTGGGAAGATTAAATTTAGAATTTAGAGTACTCAGCACTGATTTAACTAGGCCTTTATCAAAACATTCATTTCCTCAGCCAAAAAAGAAACAGAGCAATGCTGTGCACTTTTGAAGAGTAAAATAGGCTGATGAAAATATGCTGGGCACTTAGAGTGCAAATGATGGGCTGCTAAGAGATAGGGGATGATATAAAGCATAGAGATGATGTATCCATCCCTTAAACTCTACCCTTCTCTTGGAAGCCAGGTCTGTGTAAGCTGCAAACAGGCAAGACAACATTTAATGAGAAAAGAGTAGGATTCTGTCCAGTGGAAGTATCACACTGAATCTTTTTAACAACATTCCAAAGCCAAAGCTTTTGGGAAATTGCTGTTGAAAAATAATGAGCTCTAATAAAACTGTTGTTAAAATGTGCTAAATTATGATGATCAGACACTCCCTACGTAGGATTAAGAAGAAACTTCTCCAAAATGCTTGTTGATTTACTATCAACCCCTGTGGCTATCAACCCCTCCTGAAGTATGTCTTTCTAATCAAGATCCATTTGAGATACTTAGAACAAAAAAAGTAGCACCTGCTTGACAATGTGTGTTCAGTATACAAAATATACACACCAATTACCTTATCTTTTGCACAGGCTATGTGATCCCAGAGACCCTCAAATGCTTTTTAAACATAACTCACAACATGGCATGACAGCTTGCACTGCTGATGCACTTCTGAATCTGTCAGCAATTTGCAGTACTCTGCAAATGTTGAAAACAGAAGAGGAGAATAAGTTACCTCTCTAGGGGACAAATCAGAGAATGGTTTACAGTGGAAGACACCTCAGAGACCATCTTATCCAACCTCCCTGTCACAGGCAGGAACACCTCTCAACTAGACCTGGTTACTCAAGGCCCCATCCAACCTGGCTTTGAACACCTCCAGGGAGGGAGCATCCACAACCTCTCTGGACAATCCATTCCAGAGTCTTGCCACCCTCATAGTGAAGAACTTCTTCCTAAGATTCAACCTAAACCTATTCTCCTCCAATTTATCATAGAATGGTGAGGTTGGAAGGGACCTCAAGGATCATCCAGTTCCAACCCCCTGCCATAGGCAGGGACACCTCCCACTAGCACAGGTCACTCAAGGCCTCCTCCAATCTGGCCTTGAACACCTCCAGGGAGGGAGCAGCCACAACCTCCCTGGGCAACCCGTTCCAGTGCCTCACCACCCTCAGTGGAAAGAATTTCCTCCTAACCTCCACTTTAATTCTTCCCTCTGCCAGTTTAAACCCATAAAATCCATTTAAATCCGTTTCCCCTTGTCTTATAGGTGAACACCCTTGTGGTAAGCATAGACACTTAATTTGGAATCTGCTGGGGATTAAGCACTGGAGGTTATAACCCAGCTGCTTATTATTGCATTCCCATGGTACCTTGGTGGGTGATGCATCAGAAGGAAGGGTGCCACACAAAGAGTAAGCCTGGAGGTTGGTTTCATTTGGGGTTTTGTATGAAAGTTCAGACCTTCACACATCTAGTAAAGTTAAAAGGAAAGCAGTTTTAGGGAAGAGGTAGATAAGCTGGTTGTAGCAACTAAAGCTGCTCATGCAGTGACCTTTCTGAGTCAGCCCAGACACCTGCCATGTCCTGGGCTGCAGCAAGAGCAGTGTTGCCAGCAGGGCAAGGGAGGGGATTCTGCCACTTTACTCTGCTCTCCTTAGATCTCACTTAGCGTACTGTGTACAGTTCTGGAGTCCCCAACCCAAGAAGGACATGGAACTGTTGGAGGAGTCCAGAGGAGGCCACCACGATGCTCAGAGGGCTGCAGCAGCTCTGCTATGAGGACAGGCTGAGTGTTGGGGCTCTGCAGCCTAGAGAAGAGAAGGCTTCCAGGAGAGCTTGGAGTCGCCTTCCAATACCTGAAAGAAGTCTACAGGAAGGCTGGGGAGGGACTATTGACAAGGTCTTATATTGACAGGATGAGGAGGAATGGGTTTGAAGTGGCAGAGGGGAGATTGAAACTGGATGTTAGGAGGAAGTTGTTTGCAGTGAGGGTGGTGAGACACTGGCACAGGTTGCCCAGGGATGTTGTGGCTGCTCCCTCCCTGGAGGTGTTCAGGGCCAGGCTGGATGAGGTCTTGAGTGACCTGTTCTAGTGAGAGGTGTCCCTGCCTATGGCAAGTGGTTGGAACTGGATGAGCTTTGAGGTCCCTTCCAACCTAAACAACTCTGTGATTCTATGATTTCAGCTTGCAAGGGGTTATCAGGCAGCTAGCTACAGTCAACACTCTGGGTATCACCTGGTATGCCCCTGACACACTCCCTACAGTAAAATGAGATGATTTTGGTAATTAAAGAGACCAAACACATTGGAAGAATGTCATGGTGGTCACTTAGTCTACCCAGAGAGTCTGATACCATGGTACCCCAACAAAGTCTGTCACAGGATATATTAATGCTCCTAAACACTGCACAAGGCATTGCAGTTAGAACACATAATTATTTTATGCTTCATGAACTTTCTTTTATGAAACAATAAACTGTGTTTACTTTCCCTGGTTATGAGAGAGGATGTGAGAATTCCTAGATTGTTCCAGAAATGTAAAGCAGGATCAGCAGTAAAGGATGTTGAAGCAGCAGCATTTCCCTGAGAAGCAGCCAACTTAGAAGTGGAATATGGATTAGTGTCATCAGGAGCAGCAGCAAGAGCTGCACAGGCAGTCTGATGGGGCACTTCCCTCGCACATCACTCTGCAGCTGTACAGCTGAACCACTCAGAAAATCACAGCTGAAAAAAAATTTTGTCCAGAACTATCAAGCAGATTCAGCACTCTGAATTTTACAGGTTGCTGAATAAAGATGAGTGAATATCTTATGTAGCAGGTGTAATTTTGCTTTTTGGAACAGGACAAAAAAAAAAAAATTAAAAAAAATTAAGTAGCTCCACTACTATAAACAGTAATGGCATGAACCAGAGTCTGATGTGCCACACAGAATCTTCACAGAAGTCTATAATCTTCTTGTTGGATGAGGAACATAAAACCTCCTTTTAAACAATTCAGTCAATCTCTGCTTCAAATTCTTTATTTGTGAAAACTCTAGCTGGGAACTCTCTAACATGTTCCAATATAACAAGGAGACACTCAATGAATTTTCTTCTTTAACATGTCAGATTACTTAAATACTCTCATCAATTGTAAACTAACAGGAAATGTGCTGGAAATCAGTCTGCCACACTGATTCAGTGGCAGTATTAATTTCGGTCTGTATCTTTCACTGGCTGGAGAGCAGCCCTGAGGAAAAGGATCTTGGAGTCTGGGTTGATGAAAAGCTCAACATGAGCCTGCAGTGTGCACATGCAGCCCAGACAGCAACCGAGTCCTAGGCTGCAGCAAGAGAAGCGTGGCCAGCAGGGCAAGGGAGGGGATTCTGCCCCTTTACTCTGCTCTCCTCAGACCCCACCTGGAGTACTGTGTGCAGTTCTGGAGCCCCCAGCACAGGAAGGACATGGAAGTCTTGGAGCAGGTCCAGAGGAGGGCCACAAAGATGCTGAGAGAGCTTCAGCAGCTCTGCTGTGAGGACAGGCTGAGAGAGTTGGGGCTCTGCAGTCTGGAGAAGAGAAGGCTTCCAGGGGACCTGATAGTAGCCTTGCAGTATCTGAAGGGGGCTCCAGGAAGGCTGGGGAGGGACTATTGACAAGGTCTTGCAATGACAGGACAAGGGGCAGTGGGTTTGAACTGTCAGAGGGGAGATTTAGACTGGATGTTAGGAGGAAGTTGTTTGCGGTGAGGGTGGTGAGACACTGGCACAGGTTGCTCAGTGAGGTTGTGGCTGCTCCCTCCCTGGAGGTGTTCAAGGCCAGGTTGGATGAGGCCTTGAGTGACCTGTACTAGTGGGAGGTGTCCCTGCCTATGGCAGGGGGTTGGAACTAGATGATCCTTGAGGTCCCTTCCAACCTTTCCATTCTATGATTCTATAGTCAGCAAACCTGCAGGGAGTTTGTGCATCTACTTCTCTCAATCAAAACTAGCCAGGAAGTTAAAAACATGAAGGCACTGATTATTGAATGGCTGAAAGTCTGAGTGGAAACAACATTTTTCTTTGGAAATGCACAAGTCCAATCAATATTTATACTGTAGAGTTTTTTTTTTTTTCAAGTGGCAAGAGATATTTGAATTTAAACTGCACAAGTTTGATAATGTATTTTGTCAATTTTAAAACATTCTGAGTTACCACAGGGGCAAATTTACATCATTCCACCAGGCTTAGTTAAAAAAAAAAAATACATATTTTGGAAGTCCTGGGTTTACCTTCTGAGATGTCTCAAGGCAGCCACCTAAAATTGCAAGTACCAAAAGTGACAGCACACTTTTGAAAACATAAGCTTCTATTTCCAAAACACAGAATGTTGTTATTCTTACTGACTTTCAGCCAGGCAGAAGCTTTATTTATTCACCACACATACTCAGAGCCATATGTCTAGCTTCCTTGCTCCTGTCTGGGCTGAGTTGCTTTCTCAAACCCATTTGAGTTTGCTCCTATCTATCTTTTTGTGTTCTTAACATTCTAAAAAAGTTGAAAAATCCCAATCAGTGAGTTTTCCCATAGGGCTCTACATAGTATTTCCCATTATAATATTAGCTTCAAAAGGCCTTCAAGCTACCTTGCAGTGTGAGTGCAGCCCAGACAGCCAACCGAGTCCTGGGCTGCAGCAAGAGCAGTGCAGGTAGCAGGGCAAGGGAGGTGATTCTGCCACTTTGCTGTGCTTTCCTCAGACCCCACCTGGAGTACTGTGTACAGTTCTGGAGCCCCCAGCACAGGAAGGACATGGAAGTGTTGGAGCAGATCCAGAGGAGACCACCAAGTTGCTCAGAGCGCTGCAGCAGCTCTGCTATGAGGACAGGCTGAGAGAGTTGGGGCTCTGCAGCCTGGAGAAGAGAAGGCTTCCAGAAGAGCTTGGAGTGGCCTTCCAGGATCTGAAGGGGGCTACAGGAAGGCTGTGGAGGGACTATTGACAAGGTCTTGCAATTGCAGGACTAGAGGCAATGGGTTTGAACTGGCAGAGGGGAGATTTAGACTGGATGTTAGGAGAAAGTTGTTTGCAGTGAGGGTGGTGAGACACTGGTACAGGTTGCCCACGGAGTTTTCGGATGCTCCCTCCCTGGAGGTGTTGAAGGCCAGGTTGGAGGAGGCCTTGAGTGAGTTGTACTAGTGGGAGGTGTCCCTGCCTATGGCAGGGGGTTGGAACTGGATGATCCTTGAGGTCCCTCCCAACCTTACCATTCTATGATTCTATGATTCCTAAGGACTTGGTGATTGTTTTGCAAAGACTTCTGAATGCTAAAGACTTCCTTGTGTTCTCTTTCTCCTTGAAGTGACCATGATGAACATGGGTCTGCAAGAGTGTAAGGTAAGGATCCATATGAGATACTTCCTTAGTAGCAGCCTGCCCATTCCACAGTATTACATAATGATATGGCTCTTACAACCTAGCATATCTTGGGAGTAGGTGAAAAATAGGACAATTCCTGATTTTAACACTAAAGAACAAATGTGATCAGACAGTTCCCTTACTCCAATAGGTTAAATTCCTTTGCCTCACCAGGAGACAATTCAAATTTTGTATCCCCATCCTAGAGATGGGAACACTGCAGGAGCAAGACTAAATGACCTATCAAATCTATGAGTGGTATTGATATCACAAGCAGGAGCTCATAACTTCCAAATCAGTTCTTAGATTAGTGGCCAATAGCCTCCAATTGTGATCTTGGACCTTTGCAAATAGTCAAATTGACTGACCTGTCATACTAACTCTGCATTAAAATTAGCCAATTTGTTGTTATAATTACATGTTCAACCTGAATCCGTGTGTGTAATAAAATTTAGAACTACCTCCAATATGTTTCTCATAGTAGATTGCAATTTTTAATTCCCTGACACTCTGCAGATGTCAAAGAAGGGTTACTGTGATCCCTGTGTCTTTTAATATGCCCTAAAGATAAGTGAATCAAGATGAAAAAAATCCATGAACCATAGGCAACCTCATTATCCATACTCTCTGTGCTGTTATTTCCTAAGGACTGTTCTATATGAGGGAAAGGACATGGAGGTGTTGGAGACAGTCCAGAGGAGGCCACAGGGATACTCAGATGGCTACAGCAGCTCTGCTCTGGGGATGGGCAGGGAGAGTTGGGACTCTGCAGCTTGGAGAGGAGAGGGCTTCCAGGAGACCTTGGAGTGGCCTTCCAGGATCTGAGGGGGGCCTGCAGGAGTGCTGGGGAGGGACTGTTGGCAGGGTGTTGTAATGCCAGGACAAGGGGCAATGGGTCTGAACTGACAGAGAGGAGATTGAAGCTGGATGTTAGGAGGAAGTTGTTTGCAGTGAGGGTGGTGAGACACTGGCACAGGTTGCCCAGGGAGGTTGTGGCTGCTCCCTCCCTGGAGGTGTTCAAGGCCAGGTTGGATGAGGCCTTGAGTGAGCTGTACTAGTGGGAGGTGTCCCTGCCTGTGGCAGGGGTTTGGAACTAGATGATCTTTGAGGTCCCTTCCAATCTTACCATTCTATGGTTCTATGGTTAAATTATCTATATTCTATGTGTACTATATCAGGAGAGATTTATTTTCTTTCTGCCATGTTTCCTGCCCCCCACCCCCTACACTGTACTCCCCCTGTTGGTATAATCAAAAGATGTCCACTTACCCTCAACGACAAAAAAGTAAAATAAACATCTAAAATGGTACATTTCATCCTGTTTTGGTTTTGTGTTTTCTTTTTTTTTAAGCAAAATAAATTCTACATAATTGTTACATACTCCTAAAACTGTATTAGGCTCTAACAGCTACCTCATTTTGTTCTAAAATTCAGCAAACTGTGAGAAAATCTCTTTCTATACAATCTTTGGGATATGTCATTTGCCATTTATGTTTGATGGCCTTAAGGGAAGGGGAAAAAAAAAAAAAAGTTACAAAAAGGTATTAATGCAAGTAGATAATAAAGCTGCATTCTATAAATCTATAGCAGCTTACAGTAATCATTAAAGCATGCAAAACTCTTTCATCTATTCAAAAATATGCAGTGCACAGAATGCCTGCTAAGGTGCATGACAAGTCAGAGTTAAATATATATTAATAAATGAATTAGCTTCATAAATAATAGCCATAATGACATTTTAGGAGACAATAAGTCTGAGGATTGTCAGGAAATGGTTGATGTATGAGCTTCACGTCTCAGTGATTCTTCAAAATGAATAGGCTTTGCGAGATAGTTCAGACCCACGACCAGCCTATTTCCTTGAATAATTTACTTGTTGTCAATTTGTACAGCCACATTACACATGCAAATTGTGCTGCCTGTGCAAACACCACTTGGAGATGATAAAAACAAATTTACGAAGGCTATAGAGGAAGGATTTATTTCACTTTCTCGCCCAGGTCAAGCAATACATGTATCTGACGATTGTGTGTACCCAATTTTGTTGTAATTATATCAGCAAATTATTCTTTATAATCTTATTATTTTTAGCAGTCTCCTTGTGCTTGGGATAATTAGCTTTCTTCACTCAGTGTAAAAACAATTCAACTTGCCAGCTAGGCAGGGCACAGCTCCATTATCTGTTTTGGGTTTAAATTTATTCCCTATATTCTTGGACACTTTGTGTAAATTAAAAATTTCATAGTCCCTAATACTGTACACGCTGTTCATTCAGTGATGAATTAAGGTCCCTAAACCTCTACGTTTGCTATTAGATATCTCACCCACTTTATATGTTAATCTGTGCTAATGAATTCCACAACCCCTAGCCACAGCGAGATGACTAAAATTATTACCACTTACAGAGATATGCCTTTTTCATTTAAAGTTCAATTCAAATTGCTCCCATAAACAGTCTGCCACACAAAGATACCTCCTTTAAAGAAGAGTTACTTACCTGTAAGTAGAGTTCTCTGAAGGTAGCATTATCTTTGGATACACATTCCTCAGCCACGTGACCTCTGGTTTGTGGCAGGGGGGGAGTGGATCCATCCCTTGATAGTTAAGACTTTTTCCTCAAGGCACTTCATTACCTCCGTGGCTCCTGTGCCTCCAGGGTTATTTATACCACAGCCTGTCAACATAACTGCCCCTCGCCTGCTAAGGTAGGCCCTGGACCAGGCTGAGGAGCAGAAAGGCTTCTTGGAGAGGTGGTTGTAGCGCTGACGGAACATCTACACAGCAGCACCGTGCTGAACGAGCCGCAGGTAAGTGTCTTCTTCCCTCTCAAGATAGCTACCTATGAGCCTGTCATTCACAGCAGGAATAGCAAATCCTGTGCTAAAACAAAACCACCCATAAGGCAAGGGAAAAGCTGCCACAGTGCTGTGCCTGGAGCACAAGAAGTCACCCGGAGGTCAGCTTGCCCACGGTGCAGCTACTTGCGCTTCGCAGCCAGCCTGGATACACCCCCAAAATTCTACCATTCTCAAAGGGAACTAATTCAAATCTCCCAATTGCCTCACCCTCTGCTGAGCAATCATGTTTCAAACCAGCAAGGGAAAAGCTGCCACGGTGCTGTGCCTGGAGCACAAGAAGTCACCTGGAGGTCAGCTTGCCCACGGTGCAGCTACTTGTGCTTCGCAGCCAGCCTGGATACACCCCCAAAATTCTACCATTCTCAAAGGGAACTAATTCAAATCTCCCAATTGCCTCACTCCAGAAGAGCAATACCCTCTGCTGAGCAATCATGTTTCAAACCAGCAAGGGAAAAGCTGCCACGGTGCTGTGCCTGGAGCACAAGAAGTCACCTGGAGGTCAGCTTGCCCACGGTGCAGCTACTTGTGCTTCGCAGCCAGCCTGGATACACCCCCAAAATTCTACCATTCTCAAAGGGAACTAATTCAAATCTCCCAATTGCCTCACTCCAGGAAAAGAGCAATACCCTCTGCTGAGCAACCGTGTTTCAAACCAGTAGAGGGCATTGGCATCCATAGAGACTAAATCTCACACCAGTAGCTTGGGCAATCAGCTGGGATTTACAGAAGTGAAACAATAGCACGTTTCAGAGGTGGCGTGGACCACCAAAAATAGCCCCCAACATTAAATCAACACAAAATAAAACTAAAAAGATTGTGAGTCTTATAAGAGTCCCCAATTACATAGACCTTTATGACAATACAAATGCTGAAGTTCATGGATTTTATCTAGTAGCCTTGAAAAGTTGTTAAAGCAGTGGGGTTTGTTCCACAAACTAAACGAAGGAGGTGTTAGATGCTTTGTCCTGGCCCCACAACTGACTGCTGCTTGAAGCACAGTCGTGTTTCTAAATAACATCAGTGAATACACAAAAAAACCCAACACCTGAGAGGTTAAGAAAAGGGAGTCTGCTTGTGTAAAAAAAACAATCAGGTGATATTTGAGGTAGTGATATGGCAGAATCATAGAGTCATAGAATGGCAAGGTTGGAAGAGACCTCAAGGATCATCCAGCTCCAACCCCCTGCCACAGGCATGGACACCTCCCACTAGTACAGCTCACTCAAGGCCTCCTCCAACCTGGCCCTGAACACTTCCATGGAGGGAGCAGCCACAACCTCCCTGAGCAACCTGTGCCAGTGTCTCACCACCCTCACTGCAAACAACTTCCTCCTAACATCCAGTCTCAATCTCCCCTCTGCCAGTTCAAACCCACTGCCCCTTGTCCTGGCATTCCAAGCCCTTGTCAATAGTCCCTCCCCAGCCTTCCTGGAGCCCCCTTCAGATCCTGGAAGGCTACTCTAAGGTCTCCTGGAAGCCTTCTCTTCTCCAGGCTGCAGAGCCTCAACTCTCTCAGCCTGTCCTCACAGCAGAGTTGCTGCAGCCCTCTGAGCATCTTTGTGACCTCCTCTGGACTGGCTCCAACAGTTCCATGTCCTTCCTGTGCTGGGGGCTCCAGAACTGCACACAGGACTGCTCTATTGCCAGAGCAGAAGGAATGTATCCAAGACCCCAGTCCAGTATACTGACTTGCTTCCATTACAAGGAAATTTGGATCGATGTATTTTGCTCTCTGCATTTTGTCCTTCGCTAGGCAAAACCCCTCAGAGTTGATGCCTATGCTGCAGTGAAAGACAAGTCTGCAGGTCTGACAAAACATACAGTGGATTTGTAAAAACACAGGGGTCAGGTCAGCAGGCACAAGAGTCGTCAAGTCCTGAGTCGATGAACAACCGCCACAACACCTAACAGGAAGTGAACTTCACACCCTTGTGGCCCTGCTGCTGTTGGTGTCCAAACAAGTTAGGCAAATGTTGGTATCAGTGCATCTACAACAGCTCAGTCATGGCTTTTGCTGTCTGAAAAAAACTTATTTTAAGAACCTGGCTTACTGTCACATTTCAGTGATTATACATTTTTTTTGCAGATCTACTCTATAACATCATAGAATGGCTTAGGTTGAAAGGAATCTTAGGGATCATCTTCTCTAACCTCCCCCACCATAAGCAGGGACACCTTCCAACTAGACTCTGCTGCTGAAGGTCTCATCTGACCTGATCTTAATACCCCCAGGGAGAAGGCAGCCACAACCTCCCTGGGCAGCCTGTTCCAGAGTCTCATCACCCTTGTACCAAAGAACTTCTTCCTAACATGCAGTCTAAACCTACTCTCCCTCAGTTTAAAAACATCTCCTCTTGTCCTATCACCCCTTATGACACCCTTATGAAAAGTCTCTCTGCAACAGACCTTCAGTGGCAAGTTAAAATTAGTTGGTTAAAAACGTGTCTGTTTGTGGTCATTCTCTTCTTCCCTATCCATATGTTCAGCATCACCACTCTCAAAAGTAAAATCTGATCTGCCTTTGAATCTGTTTCTAAACTCCCGTGCTATTCAGTGCTCATAGTCAGAATTAATCCACACAAAATACAGGCTGGAAAGCTGTGGTGGTTCAATAATTTAGCCAAATACCCCTAACTGAGAGGAAGGCAACATTAGTCATGAAAGCTGATTCTCTGAATGCTGGCCTGACAGTTTTAGCCTTCCAATGCAGCCCTCGTCAGTGCCTGTCAGTGCCTTGAGCAATCCAAATGGCATAAAACCCTGCAGTTTACATCTGCAACAGAAAAGGATGATGAAAACTCTTTCTACCTGTGAAGTATTAAAGTTGGAAATATCTTGCTCGTTCCTCAGAGGAAGCCTGCAGTAAGACTGATAACTGAGTGCAGATCTTCCAAGTTTCAATCAGGAATTTTGGACAAAAGGTTTTACTTCCCCCCTGCATACTAACTGTATGCTAATACTTTAGAGATGCCTCTTTTCACTAAGTAGACAAAGACTTACTCATGTGCTGCTGCTGCTGCTGCTGCAAGCCACAGACATTTCCTTCTGTATCTATGGACAAAATTTTCATCAGGACACAAACCTCAGAGGAACAAGGGCATCGTAAATGACGGGTTGACAGCAAAAGCTCAGGGCTTGATCCTGCATTATTCACTTATGTAGTGCTCTCAGTCAAGCAAATTCAGAAGCATCTGAGCAGACCTGCTCTGATGCTGCGTAACAAAGAGCCCAGCGGACTGATCATGGAGCTCTTCTTGGCTAGCAGCAGTACAAAGACTAAGAAGAGAGCACATAGCAAAGCTTCTCAGCTGTACACAGGGGATTACTCTCAAGCCCATCTTTCTTCAGAATACTACTCTTTGTCACAACCCTTTCCGTTTTTCTTTCCCCTTAGTGTCCTTGAGAACGAGGGCTTGAGAACACAAGTGGAATTGAGACTTAGATCAATCGACAGAAGACACTCTCTGGTACATAAACCAACTGTACACACATGTGGCCAACTTGTGTTGCAGTGTAACAGCTCTGCACTCTCTGTTGCACACTGCTGGGCGACCCCAAACCTAAATAAAGCCAATGGAAACGTTTGGAAATCAATTCCCAGCGGAAGTCTTTCCACCGACTTTAACAGGCTTTCAATAAGGGCTCAGGCAAGGGCCTTCCTGGATTAAAGTCTTACCTTGAATGAGGTAAAGAGAACTCAAATTACAAAGTATCATTACTGCTTACAATATATACTATAGAATATTTGCTAATATACTTTAATGTATGGTCTTAGATAATGTTCTTTGGAGATTTCCCTTAATTGTCTCTGTGATGGTTCTTGTAATGTTTGTTTAGCAAGAATTAATTTGGTTTTTATATGGCACACTACATGGAAGAAAAAAAAAAAAACCAACCCAAAAACCTCTGTAATCCTTTTAACTGACTTTAAATGCTCATTTGAATATAATTATTATAAAGGATTAATAAAAAGAATTTTTTAAAGTTAGCAACAAATTAAAAGTTTAGGAAAAAAACCCCAACAAAACCAACAACCAAAAAAACCACCACAAATCACCAGAGGTCATTTTATTGTCTTTACATCTGTCTTTAAAAATCATGCTGATTTTTTTTTTCCCCAACACTATTTTATTGTATTAAAATATAACCATGCTAGAAAAAAATTTCTCATTATGTTAGCAAAAACGAATGCAAGGTAGATAGTATAGTGACACAAAGACTGTAATCTGCTAATACAATAAGGCCTTCCTATTATGCTTAGCCAAGGATTCACTTCTTGAACACTTTGACATATTTTCAAAACACTGCCTCAAAAGGATAAAATGTAGCCTACTTCCATGCTCGAGGAAAAGTTTCTGCTGTCCTCATTTAGTGCTTAAAAAACAAAACCAAACCCATGAAACAGCTAATAATGCATAACTCATGTTGTAACTGAGTCCATTCCTGTGCTAAGAAGCTGTGTATATTTTGTGGAGTTAAGCATATATATGATTCATAGAATCACAGAATGGTAAGGTTGGAAGGGACTTCAAAAACCATCTGGGTCCCATAGGCAGGGACACCAAGGACATGGAACTCTTGGAGTGGGTCCACAGCAGGCCATGAAGATGCTGAGAGGGCTGCAGCAGCTCTGCTATGAGGACAGCCTACAAGAGTTGGGGCTCTTCAGCCTGGAGAAGAGAAGACTTCCAGGAGACCTTAGAGTAGCCTTCCAGGATCTGAAGTGGGCTCCAGGAAGTCTGGGGAGGGACTATTGACAAGGTCTTGTAATGACAGGATAAAGGGCAATGGGTTTGAACTGGCAGAGGGGAGATTGAAACTGGATGTTAGGAGGAAGTTGTTTGCAGTGAGGGTGGTGAGACACTGGCACAGGTTGCCCAGGGAAGTTATGGCTGCTCCCTCCCTGGAGGTGTTCAAGGCCAGGTTGGACGAGGCTTTGAGTGACCTGTGCTAGTGGGAGGTGTCCCTGCCTGTGGCATGGGGTTGGAACTAGATGATCCTTGAGGTCCCTTCCAACTTTCCCATTCTATAATACTATGATCTCACAAAGTAAGCTTTAACAACTGGGACTCAGAGTAGTGTCTGTCAATATCCAATAGCAGAAGGTAAACAGAAGGAGCAAAGATGTAAACATCATAGAACCTGAAAAAATATAGAGATCCTGAAAGATTCAAACTACACTTGATGTTGCATCTAACATCCTTCTAAAGTTCAAGGAGTTTTGAATAACAGAGGGAAAAAAACCTAACCTGTAATTTCTGTGTTTTGATGTATCTGTAGTTTGATGTTCCATGGGAATCTCAGAGGCACTACTCATTTCATTCATAAGAATCATTGTTTGGTAGGTCCTCAGGACAGGAATTCAAGTGAGAAAGGAAGTTAAATCAGTTGGCCAAAAGGAAATAAATCAGATTATCTTTAATCATTTAAGATGAGGAAATCTTCATGATTTGATCAAGTTTTGGTCACAGCAGCAGCCCTCACAAATCTGTCGCAGGGACATCAGTGCTGTGCTGCCTTCTCCTTTCTTTCCAGATAAAAAGGAGTCTACACATTGTTTCAACAATAACAAAAAAGCAGTAGATTGTAAATTCTGTTAAGCAGACAACAATCTCTTTTGTTCTGCAATCCCTGACCTCTTGAATACAAATGCTTCTGGATAGCTGAAAGCCAGGGAGGAGCTCTTTCTATCATTTTTTTCTCACAGAGGAGGTCAGGATTTCTTGCAGAAGAACTGGAGATTAACCTGAAAGCTGCCTTTTTAAATTACAGTGAACTTCTAGTCATAAAATAAAATGCAGGTGAACCAGCAGAGTGACTCACCAGTGCTGAGTCCAGAGGAGAAGTCCCTCTGCCTCTGGACTCAGCACTGGTCAGGCTACACCTTGAGTGCTGTGTCCAGTTCTGGGCCCCTCAAATTAAGAAAGATTATGAAAGAAATAATTAAGAAATCTTATGAAAGATTAAGAAAAGGCAACAAGGCTGCTGAGGGGCCTGGAGCACAGCCCTGTGAGGAGAGGCTGAGGGAGCTGGGGGTGTGCAGCCTGCAGAAGAGGAGGCTCAGGGTAGAGATCATTGCTCTCTGCAGCTACCTGAAGGAAGGTTGGAGCCAGCTGGGGTTGGGCTCTGCTGCCAGGCACCCAGGGACAGAACAAGAAGACACCGCCTCTAGCTGTGCCAAGGGAGGTTCAGGTTGGATGTTAGGAGGAAGTTGTAGCCAGAGAGAGTGATTGGCATTGGAATGGGCTGCCCAGGGAGGTGTTGGAGTCCCCATCCCTGGAGGTGTTTAAGAGGAGGATGCAATGCATGAGGCACTTAGTGCCATGGGTTAGTTAGTTAGAAGGAGTTAGGTGATAGGCTGGACTCGATGATCTCAGAGGTCTTTTCCTATCTGGTTAATTCTGTGATTCTGTGATCTGAGTATTTCATTTGTATGCTCTACCAGCATCAATCTGTGCCACAAACTGGCTTGTGGATACTAAATAAGGAGCACCATGTTTGGATACAAACTGTGTCATCACACAATGGGATGGCATTCAACAAACCCAAGTGCCAGGTGCTGCACTTTGGCCACAAACAACCCCATGCAGAGCTACAGGCCACAACTCCCCATGGGAGTGGCTGGAGAGCAGCCAAACAGAAAGGGATCTGGGGGTGCTGATTGACACCCACCTGAACATGAGCCAGCAGTGTGCCCAGGTGGCCAAGAAGACCAATGGCATCCTGGCCTACATCAGCAAGAGTGTGGGCAGCAGGAGCAGGGAGCTCATTCTCCCCCTGGACTCTGCACTGCTTAGGCTGCACCTTGAGTCCTGTGTCCAGTTCTGAGCCCCTCCATTGAAGAAGGACATTGAGGTGCTTGAGTGTGTCCAGAGAAGGGCAACGAGGCTGGGGAGAGGCCTNCTTGCCTGAGAGAGTCATTGACTGCTGGAATGGGCTGCCCAGGGAGGTGGTGGAGTCACGTCCACCACCACCAAGGCAGGTTTGGCCGTGGCACTTGGTGCCATGGTCTGGTCTTGAGGTCTGTGGTGATGGGTTGGACTTGATGAGCTTTGAGGTCTCTTCCAACCTTGGTGATACTGTGATACTGTGATCAACTGTAAACGTAAAGTTGCCTTCTGAAAATGCTCCTACGAAACACAGAAGTTTACAAATCACAGATATCTCACATATCTTTTAATTTTTGGAGTGTTCTCAAAGTACCTCACATTAAGAAAATAGCAGGCAACCTAATGGTCTGACATCTTGACAGAACACATGGCAATAAATGTCCAATATCAATACATTTCTCAGTTCTCTCTCCTCTCTATACCAAAGGCAATCAATTATTAAATGCAATAAATAAATAAATAAACAGAACTCTTAAAAATTGATTTCCCAGATGAGAGGAAAAAAAAATTCTAGTTAGCAAGCTGAGTGTGAAATTTACATGTACTTCATGAAAAAATGATTACTTGCAGAATTAATTGATCATAGAAATAAATCCAAGGATGTAAAATCATGGGAGGAGGAGGGAATGGATGTGAAGATCTGTTTTACATCCATGGGGAAGGTGTTTGGGTTTTCCCTCTGTTCACAGCCAATCCTAGAAGCTGTGATCCACCAAAGTTCCTACTCAAAGCTACATGTCCTGTTATCTTTCTAACTCACAACCTCTTGCCTTTCTCTGGTTCCCCTCATAGCTGAACTGCTTGCCCACAACTTGGCTGTGCCTGAATTTGGTATCATCAATTCCTTCCTCAGAATTTTTGATGCTGAGATTTAGCTTTCATCCTGCCAAGCCACCACTCAAACATGCATCTTCTTACACCTTTCCCATCTTTTGGGCACGTTTCCCTTTCCCTTTCTCTTCCTTTCACCTCTTCCTTGCATTTCCCTGTGCTTTCCTTCCTGTTCCTCATCCTATGCAAGATGTTCTTGCCCAATCCTATTCAGGCTGCAGCTAAATGCTTGCTGGTTTCATTTGTCTCACCTGTGAAAGCTGAGTGGAGAAAGTCTAAAAGAAACTCCCAAATAAGCAAGTCCTTTAATGAATGCTCTGCATAGACATCCTGCTCTGAAGTACTCAGCACAGGCCTAGAATTCATAGAATCATAGAATCATAGAATCATAGAATGGTAAGGTTGGAAGGGACCTCAAAGATCATCTAGTTCCAACCCCCTGCCATAGGCAGGGACTCCTCCCACTAGTACAGGTTACTCAAGGCCTCCTCCAATCTGGCCTTGAACACCTCCAGGGAGGGAGCAGCCACACCTGTTCCAGTGTCTCACCACCCCCACTGGAAAGAACTTCCTCCTAACATCCAGTTT
>VWZE01010398.1:19841-33496 GCA_013396675.1 Eubucco bourcierii
AAACCCATTGCCCCTTGTCCTGTCATTACAAGCCCTTGTCTATAGTCCCTCCTCAGCCTTCCTGTAGCCCCCTTCAGATCCTGGAAGGCTACTCTAAGGTCTCCTGGAAGCCTTCTCTTCTCCAAGCTGCAGAGTCCCAACTCTCTCAGCCTGTCCTCATAGCAGAGCTGCTGCAGCCCTCTCAGCATCTTTGTGACCTCCTCTGCATTGGCTCAAACAGTTCCACTTCCTTCCTGTGCTTGTGACTCCAGAACTGCACACAGTTCCTAAGATGTTTTCCACACCCTTGGAGCAGTTTAAGGAAAGTGCAAGCTCTGCTGTTGGAAAAGGATCCATAATGAACACCTTTGCAAGAGCTGGGACTTGTGGTTTTGTAAAGTTTTATCTTTACCACGTTAATCCAAGACATCAGTGGGAACTTTAAAAGGTTTTTTTCCAACCCCGAAGGGCGAGGCTGCTGACCCTTGTCGTTCTGCCTCAGCATGAACACCAGAGCACTGTATCAATTTCACGGTTTACTTTTGGACACCTCTTTTCGGCAGCTAGGGCTACTCGCCAGCCGTTCTTCTCTCTGAGTACTGTTGTTATCACGACAACAGCACCTCCTCTCTCTTGGGCTGCCAGACCCTTCTACAGCCCTCCTGAATGCGAGAAAGCTGCTCTGTATCCCCAGAGCAAGGTGACTGAGAGGGAGGGGAGAATCTACGCTCTGCAGCCCCCGGGGCGGCACCCCCTGCTCAAGCAAGCAGCAATTCTCCGCCTTCGCCCCGGCACAGGCAAACCCCTCCAGTGCCCTGCCTGGGCGTCATGGTGACCAGAGGCGCCGGGCTCCAGGCAGCAAGGTGCCCGTTGATTGGCTGCGGGGCAGGGCCCAATCAGCGGGCAGGGTGTTCCGGCGGTGCCAAGATGGCGGCCAGGTAAACACTGCTCGGGGGAAGTCTTGGCGTCAGGGCTGTGGCGAAGTAAGGTGGTGGTGGGGCGCGCAGGCTGTTCCGTGGTGCCGCCGGAATCGTGAGGGGCTACAGCGGCTGTCTGCGTCTCCCACCCTGGCTGCCGAGCGGCGCTTCGCTTCGCGCCTCTCAGGGGGGGCGGGCTGCCTTCGCCTTCCGGGCCTGCCGCCGTTGCCGAACAGGCTTTTATCTCCGTCCTCCCTCCGTGGCCAGCGGGACTCGTCCGTTCCCGGCTTTGTCCGCTTGCCGGTGGAGAGAGGGGGCGGTTGTGTTACGCTGGGAAGCGATGGTGCGGAAGGGTCGGAGCCGCTGCGCAGCTGCTCGTGGAGAGAGACGGAAGGCATTTGCTGCAGTATCTCCCTTACGCTGAAAGCAGCTAGAAACAAATGGGAGGTGATAAAACTATAACTGACAAGGAAAAAANATCTGGTCTAAAACGTCTAATAATAGTTTTCTCAAGAGAAATGAAATGTTTCTGCTTATGCGTTTTGTTGTTTTGCTGTTTGTATTTTTGTCTGACAAGGGCACATAACTTTGGTCTCTTCACAGTGGCTTCAAGCGGCTGGGACTTGTCTAAGCTGAAAGATGTGGAGTGGACTGTTACCTCCAGGACTGAATGAGAGCGATGTCGACTTAAGTTCTGATGATGGAGATGAATTGCGTAGCTCCTTTTCACAGGAAGATGCAAAAGAAGATGTTAAAACACTTCAGCTTCCTGAATTCCAAGGGAACGGTCCTGGAAGTAGTGGCATCAATGAGCCCATTGCAGTATCAGTGGTGGATGGAGAGAATGAGTCTCAAACGTGCCCTTCTGGAGTGCCTTTAAACATTTGGAATGTGGGTATCATTACAGTTCTGCAACTGGCCAGAGTATAAATGCAACATATTATTATTACTTTTTTTTAATCTTGGTGCAGAATATTCAGTATACAAAGATGAAATAAAATATGATCCAAATGTGAACTCAGATTATTACAAGCTGGGTGAAGAGGACTGTAGATGGGAAGTGAAATGTAGCTTCTAGTGCAGTGGTGATTGAAAGTGCAGCAGGGACGTGTTTGGGTACCTGTACAGTTGCCTGAAGAGTTGTGGTGGTGTGTGGGCTCTGAGCTTTGTGACTGCTTTCTGCATTAGTGAGGATTTACAGATACACACCACCAGCAGCTGATAGACTTCTTTGTGAAGCAGACCTGTGCCTTTCTGATTTTGGGTGGGGGTTGGTTGTAGGTATTCAGACTCGTAGCTGTAACCTTATGATTTTCCTGTTGCATGGAAAAAGTGGGGGAGGGGGGAATACAGCATTGTGTGGCTTAGGCTTTTGAGTCAAGAATTTGTAAAACCTAGTTGGTCTTCTCTATCCATTGATCCTTGCTGGTTAGCCTGCTGTGCAAAGGTGGTACTGTCAGTGATACTGGGATTGCAAAGTACCAGCTGGGCAGTGGCAGTGAATGGAGTGCTCAGGAGTGAACAACCAGCATAACTGGTCAGTGTCATCTCCCACGAGAAAACAGTTGGGTTTCAGTAGTTCTGGGATTTGGGGAGGACAGGAAGTCAGAGGTGTGTTGAAAGATGAGAGCTGATTCCAGTTTGACAGCATTTAGTGCGCCAATTGTAACTTAATAGCTCCAACAAAATGCTGTGGAGAAATAAAGATGTTGGGGACAACGTAGCACGTCATGTAATTATTTTTTAAACGGGCAAGAATTTCAAAAGTACTGAGTTGCCTTTTTTTAACCTTGTAGAAATTTGTGGAGCTCCAGAAGAAACACCGTGAAATGAAGACCCAAGCAAATCGGGGAAACAAAAGCCGCAAAAGAAAGCGCCGCAGGAAAGGTGCTTTATAGAACCACAGGTTTTGATTTCTCCAAAGGGAGTTAATATCAAGGACATTGGAAGTGGCAGTTGCTGGTTGATTGGTGGGGTTTTTTTTATTTGGCATTTGATTGTTTAAATATCATATGTATATCTGTTTAATCAAGAATTGAGTTCCTGAGTAGATCTGTGCTAGCTGTTAGCTAGGATTTTGTTTTTTCCAGTCGTATACATTGCTTGTACAGGGCTAGGTTATGAACTGCTACTTAAAGTTCAAATAATATATTTGTCCTCTTTTTAAAAAGGAAATAGAACTTAGCCAGGTAATAGCAATTTGTCATGGCTAAGTGTATTTCAGTTATTCTGTGAAACATATTTTTCTCTATTCTGGTTAAATCTTTCTCACAAGTATCGTAGGAGGTTCTTTGTGTGAAAAGTCTTAGAACTGAGTGGTTTAAATGCACATGTTCATTGGGTACAAATCTCAGTGTGTCAGTCTTTCCAAGGAAATGTCACCAGTTAGAGTTCTGCAAACTTCGTGGGAAGCTGTAGGATGTTAACTGTAATACTGGTTTTTATTTTCTTTTTTTTTTCTCCTAGAAAAACAGAACAAGAATGATGAAGTGACTAAGAGGTATAACCAGGTCAATGTTGTTCTCTGAGGTCTGTTTTAATATCAGGCAAAACTTGTGAAAAGCTCAACCATGTGCATAGCCAAGGCCTGGCTTGGAACATCATGTAACATACCTGATGAAGCTGTTCAGTGTCTCTGTCAAGCAGGCTGAATTCGATTCCAGGGATTGCTTAATAGAACTTATTAAAAATAGAAAATATATTAATGAATGCAACTTAAAATCGACCTGATGTTATCCATAATTATATCTCTAATTGCCTGCAAGCTTGCTTTCAAGACTGTGGCATTACACTTGCAGAGTGGAAGGAATAACTAATTTCACTTCCATTAAAACTCTGGATGGGTGGAAAGAGCATGTCTGCCAAATGGAAAAATTTCTTTTGGCATTAGAAAGAATACTACAAGTTGTAGAAAGGGAGCTTGTTGTATTAATGACTTGTTTTTGTTGTTGTTTTCAGTAGTCAGCAGTTGGCAGATGAAGACAAATGGAAAGAACTTACACAATACTTTGGAATCAATGATAGATTTGAATCCCCTGTGGACAGCAAGGCTCCACAAAAGGTGACTGTTGATACAAAAGCAATGTCAGCTTGTGCATGGCAAGAAAAGAATTTAGTCTTGACTGAGACAGGAGTAAAACTGAGACTGTTTTGAAAGTGACTAAATGCTGGAGTCACTTTGAGGAAGGACAATTTTCTGCAGTTTTAATGCCACATGAGTCACACTTGAATGGAAAGGCTGTGCTGCTTCTTTTGAGCCAGTATCTACTTGTTTTCTATCTGGTTTCCTTTTGTTACAAAAGACACAGAAGGCTTCACAGGCATTGCCTGACTTTTTTTCCCCCTCTTTTGTTTTCTGTCGTTTTTATTTCAGTTGTGTCTTAACTTTAAAATGGCAAGTAAATGCCTCAGTTGACACCAGTGCAATAGGAATTAGAGGGTCAACTTACAGTACAGTTTTACTGGATTTATAACACATTCTCTTCATAAATTTTATTGTGGAACTAATCATGTTTGAAGTATCTGCTACAACATGATGAACAAGTTAAACTCATTATGAGTTCCTTGTAGCACTGTTTGTTCTGTACTTTTATCTAGTAAAAGCTTGTGTGAGTTCTATGCCATCAGCTCTTCAGTCAGCCTCCTTTGTGATACACTTTGTATCTTTCATTTGCTTGAAGTAAGTTTCTGCATTCCACTCCTGAGACATTGTTTGTTTCTGACTTTATTTTTTGATGGGTACTTAGTTGTCATTAAAATGCTCAGGATAGATCTAGGTGGAGGCCCAAAATGTAAAATGCAGATGCTCTGCACCTAAGCTCAGAGGTTGTGCCAGTTGTGGAGCATGCCTCTCATTATTCAGACATCTACCAGGGCTGGCTATTGCTGCAGCTTCCAATCGTGCACTCCTTTTTCTCTTCCTTTTCTTTTTTCTTCCCCCAACTTCCAACTGAACAATTCAACTGCAGTATTTGTAGATGACTTTCTGAAGAATTGTGTTTACTTTCTTTGTTTTTTTATCTTTAAAAGTATATTTTATGATATACTTAATACTCATGATATACTTAATACTTAAATACTCTAAGCAGTGTTTAAGACCAGAGAGGCTGTAAGTTGACTTTTGAGATAACAGTGATTTTTTTTTTCTTTAAATTTTTTTGGGGTGAAATTCTGAAATCAGTGCCTAATTCTATTTTGTAGTCCTTCAAAAGCTTCCCATTATTAATTTCCAGTAAGTACTTTTTGTTGTTATTCCTACATGGTGCCATTAAAGAACTGCGTCGATCATAAAGGTTTGTTGTTTTTTTTTTTTCATTTCCAAGGGTTAAGTTCTGAAGCTTTTTTTTTTTCTTTTTATTGTTTTCCCTAGGATTTTTAATTTATTAGCACAGTGGAATGGCACAGTGCCAGCACTCAGGTTTTGGGTAAAGATAAGATCTTAGAACTGTAACGATACAGTGGTAATTGCCATTCTTCATATTACCTGACACATATATTGCACATTTTGTTTAGAAAGCTCCAGGGATGGAAGAGATAAGCCCAGATCTTCAGATGAAATTTTATTGTGACAGGCATAAACTAGTCTGTGTAATTTTTTTTAACCTACAGTGTTCTCCTGCACATAAGGTGGAACTAATGCAATGATTTGTGCTCAGGCAGCCTTTCAGTGAATTCGTAATTATAGTGTCCATTACAATGCAGAGACAAAGTGATTTGTGTTACACAGAAATTACAGGTCCTAAAATAAAGAATTTTAGGAAAGAAGTGTTTTTAAGAGGGGAGATGCTTGCTTTTGAATGTGTTCTTTTCTTCGTCCGTCCTACAAAAATATTTGCTTTTCTTTTTCTAGTCTGGCCTTGAACTTAGCATAGAGAAGTCTGTGGCTGAAGGTGACATTGATAAGGCTGAGGAGCTGAGTGATAGATTAGCCATTCGTGAGGTAAGTGGGAGGAAACATTTACTTTTGCACATCTTCCCCCCCCCCCCCCAAAAAAAAAAATCATAACTAAAATAGGATCAAAGATTGTTTGGGGCAGTTTTTCCTGTCTCCTAATCAGATTTCTGTCAATGGTTGAAGGATTCTGCTGCCAGTCTAGTGATTCTTGGAGAGCTGTGTGTAAGAATTGAAAATGCAACCATACACAATTCCACATAACCTTCTTTTAAAGCCTTCATGCTGGCACTGTGAGTTGGAGGAGTCAGTAAGGACTCATCTGCATGGAGCTTGTGATTTATTTTTTTTTTTTCTACATGTTGGGAGGTTGGAACTAGATGATCCTTGAGGTCCCTTCCAGCCTTACCATTGTATGATTCTATGAGTCAGAATCCAAGAAAACACAAATAAGATGTTCCCTGTGCCTCAGTTGTCTTTGTGTTCCCACCCAAGTAGGTTTGGGAGGCCTGAAGAAAGATTATCAAGTTTAAAGCAAGACATACCTAAATAAGGACAGATAACACTCAAATCTGGAAGGATTCTGAGGAAGAGTGGGAGTAAGTGGGTGTCAAACATTGCTGTAGCCTTAGCATTATGTTTATAGAATGGATGGATTGTTCTTTTTTCCTCTTCAATTTTAGTCTAGAAATGCATATTTTGCAGGGGAAAAATAATCCATCAGAGAGTAACTTTTTTTTCCCCCTGCTATTGTCTTGTTAATCAGTGTATCTTGAGTATTTTCATAAATAAAGGCTGTGCTGCTCTTAGTTACAAAAAGTGGACCTTTTGCTTTGATATGTGGGACTCAGTGAATACTGAAAGTGGAGATACCTCTGGTGATGGCAGTTTCATACAAGTAGTAGTTGAATTGGTGCACCTATGGTAGGTGGTAGCAGCTGAAGTATGTAACTGAAATCCATGAAGACTGTTGTGCCCTGTGCCATTTGTGCTTGGGGAGAAAATGAAGAAAATTAGGATTAAAAAGATAGTTGGAATAGTTCTGAAGTTGGGTAATTAAAAATTATTAATTAAATGCTATTTGAGGTGTTTTGGAGAAGCTGTTTTAAAGTAATCTGATTTTATAAATGTTCTAGGTTTATGTTAGAAATTAATTGTAGGTTTTTTGCCTTTCATTCTTCTCTTACACATTGTATCTTCAGTGTTAATGGGAAAATTTCAATCCACTCTGTACTAGCAAAATTCAAAGGTATTAGAAAAGCACGAAGAAAAATTCAGAATACTTCTCATTTTCATACAAATATTTAAAATGTTTAACTACAGGGTTTCAGGCTAAGCTTTAATGTAAAATGGCAGATTTACATCTGTTTAATGCAATCTATTACAATATTGTGTTGGCTTTAAAAGCAGGTGGCTTGTGAAATGGGAAATAAAGGTCTTAGGGTTCTGTAAATAAGGTTAGGTAAAACTAACTGTTCCCCAGCGTGTGTTCTTACACAACCATTAAACTCCTGCCTTTAGTCACTCAGGGCAGTTCCTAATGCCTATTATCTGCCTTTCCACCAATGATCACAAACCTTCAGTCTGCAGAGAAAGAGAGAGCAGCTTATTGACAGTGGTAGGAATGTCCTGATGTTCCCTTGAAGTCTGA
Organism: Eubucco bourcierii; assembly: GCA_013396675.1. Lineage (NCBI taxonomy): Eukaryota > Metazoa > Chordata > Aves > Piciformes > Ramphastidae > Eubucco > Eubucco bourcierii. Next base: position 27,280 of record VWZE01010398.1, read on the forward strand.
CTGTGATACTGTAATATTACCTTTCATGTGTACAACATGAAAAAACGCTTGCCGTTCTCCTTCACAAATGTCATTATCCCATCTGCTCTAAAGTGGTTAGAGTATCACAATCAATAAAACATAGAGAGGTTTGAGTGCAGATTGTTTGACTATAAAAACAAATTAATGTAAGAAGTTTGAAGGTTTTGTAATATTCATGATAAACTGTTATCTGATTTGGGTGGCCGTGGGATTGCACGGCAGCTAGCGTATCCCAGGTGCTACAGCAATGTATTATTATTTGTGGAACATTAGCTCCAAATTGTTGACTTTCAAATATTAGCATGTTGTAATGCTGAAAACAAAATGCTTGAGACATTATTAGTATTCACAGCTTCCATTTGGTTTTGGTTAAGTGGCTTTATCTGAATAAATAGCGTGTTGGAAAAGGGAAAACTCAAATGACTCTGGCTTGATCTCATGAGGAGCTCTGTTGAGGCAGAATCCCTGTGATAAACTGTTGTAAAGATGTGCAGTCTTTCCTGCTGCAGGATTCCTTTCTCCTTCTAAGAAGCTGTATTTTTTTTTTTAATTTGTTTTTTAGTGGATATTTAAAAATCCTTATTGTCCTGAGGAAATATTTTTAACTGACTTTTACACAAGGATTTGATAATGGAAGAGGTTGATTAAAAAGAATCGTTGGGTTTTATACAAGTGCAATTATTAAAATGGAATTTGTGTACTGTATAGTATGGGTTCACTACTTCCCTTCTCTTTGCACCTGGAAGTAATGTGCATTTTAAAACTCATTTTCACAGAACCACAGAATTTCCAGGGTTGGAAGGGACTTTAAAGATCATCCAGTTCCACCCTCTTCGCCATGGGCAGGAACACCTCACACTACTTAGAAACAAGTTAAAATATGTGTACTTGTACATAAAATATATAGAATCATAGAATGGTAAGGTTGGAAGGGACCTCAAGGATCATCTAGTTCCAACCCCCTGCCATAGGCAGGGACACCTCTCACTAGCACAGGTCACCCAAGGTCTCGTTCAACCTGGCCTTGAACACCTCCAGGGAGGGAGCAGCCACAACCTCCCTGGGCAACCTGTGCCAGTGTCTCAGCACCCTCACTGCAAACAACTTCCTCCTAACATCCAGTTTCAATCTCCCCTCTGCCAGTTCAAACCCATTGCCCCTTGTCCTGGCATTACAAGACCTTGTAAATAGTCCTCCCCAGCCTTCCTGTAGACCCCCTTCAGATACTGGAAGACCACTCCAAGCTCTCCTGGAATCCTTCTCTTCTTCAGGCTACAGAACCCCAACTCTCTCAGCCTGCCCTCATAGGAGAGCTGCTGCAGCCTTCTGATCATCTTCATGGCCCTCCTCTGTACTTGTACTGCTTAGAAGCAAGTTAAAATATGTGTGCTTGTACAAGTACATAAGTTTTATATACTACTTAGAAGCAAGTTAAAATATGTGACTATTTGTATCCCTTTAACTTCCAAATCCATCGCAACCCCTGCGAGGAAGTCAGGCATGGAACTGTGCTGCAGCCAGATGGAAGTACACCACTTGAGACATCCGGAGGAATAAATGGATGAATTACTGTTCTTTTATCTCAACTTCATCTTTTTATGTATAGTTTTCGTTTTTCTTGAGCAGTGTTGCAAGGTTGGGGGCAGGGAGTGCATGAGACACAGCTGCCTTCTGGTTGGGGTCCAGCCCCCCTCACAGCCCTGTGAGGAATGTTCAGTGGGTAGGTGTTCTTTTTGAAATCAGGTGTACGGGCTTTTAATCGGCACCATTTTCTTTTGCAAGAAGCAGTGACTGGAACCTGCTGATAAAGCTTTTGCTTTGAGGCACAGATCCCAGAGTTCTTAAAGCCGTTTCCTGCCTTAATAAGTGAAACTAATTTTTGATGTATAACATTTATAAGCCTGTGAAACCGATAGGGCAGCTTCAGTATTTAGAAAAACGAAGCCAAAAATAAACAGATGATGAGAATAGCAGCAAAAACATGTCATAAAAAAAAGCAAAGGAATGCTGAAACCTTCCTGACAATATGTATCATTATGACACAGGAAGAAAAGGTTTTGAAAATCAGATTCCTCTTAAAAAAAAAAAAAAATCAGGGGTGATTTAGGCAATATGCAAAATCTAGCAGCTGTGAGTGCATCACTGACATTTACATCCTAAAAGCCTAAGTGATACTGCTTCGAGGTTTTGGGTCCTTGGTTTCCATGTGATACTTGTTGCAGGTTCTTTAGGGAAAATATTCCTGTACTTCTGTAAATGGGACTTTGGGCAGTGTAATATTTGTTGCTTTCTTCTGTTCTGACAGATAGCACAATTGCTAATTGGGTTTTTGAAAACAAAACCTCTTAATGTGGTAGAAGCTGAGATGTTGGATGCCTTCTGCGTGAGGTACTGCATGTGTGGATTCGTGTGTCACTTTTGAGACTAGCTGGAAATGCATTATCCTTTTTATTGGAAGTTGTGTTTCTATTTAAAAAATGTATTTCTGTGATAACTCAGTCTAATCTCTGCAAACCTATACTACAAGGTATTACCCCTTGTCTCCTGTTGTCAGCCTAATTAGTGGACTTGAAAAGTAATAGGAGTTAGTTTGGAAGTTAGTTGTCAGGGTAGCAGCTCTCGAAGTGTAGCATCCTTGGTCACCCCTGAGTGCTCTCCTCTAAGAGTTCTGGTGATCCTAAAATGAATAACTGCATTCTGTCACTGAAATTATTCCTGAAGCAATGCAGGCATGCTTGTACAGAAAATTTAGGCCATCAGTATTTTTGCTTCTTCAGCTAGGCTGCTTCTAGAACTCAGTCTAGCTGGAGCATCTCAGTGCTTTGGTGCTGTTGCAGTATGTAAGGTCAGTTCTCCTTTGATCAGTTTGTGTTGAGCATCAACACTAATTCACTGTGGGTTTTTAAACACACTGGTAGACTAAATAATTTCAACATTTACAACATAATGGTGTTAGAATTAAGTAACTCCCTATTCATTGCAGTTAGCATGGGGTAATGTGCCCAGTTGAGGTTTGTTACTGTAATCCAGTTGCTTTGTCATAAATATTTCAGTGCTTTCACCGTTGACAGAGTCCTTCGTGGTTTAAAGTTCTGCTTTTTGCATGTAGAATGGCATACCTAAAGCTGTTGGTCAACCTCTGTGTTTAATGGTGATTTGTTTAACTTGAGAGATACCAACAGAGATGTTAATATAGGAGCTAGCCCAAAAACTTTGAAGCTTTTAGAATGAAAGTTAGGAGGATGTGTGTGGACACTGAGCTGGGCCGAGATTAAATGGTCTTCTTGATGATGATTTAGGTAGGGTAGGTGAGATTTAATGGTAGCAAGTGTAGCTGGGAAAAGAGGTGGAATTATGCTAACTTTTGAAAAGCCCTGGAATAATACCTTGAAATGTACTGCTGTATTTGTGGGAATCTGCATAGATATTTCTGCAGAATCAATGCTGATAAATTAGAACAATGTGACTAGTTGGAAATGCTTTGTGGTAATTTCACTGTCTTGTAAATCACTTTCAATTTGGATTGATACTTGTAGAAGTTCTTTTCCTAATGAAACAATTTAAAAAGATTGATATTTTCCTCCTCCCCCCCCTTAAATCTAGAAACCTGAAAATATTTTCCAAGCTGTTTTTCCCCTAGAAATAGAATTTTTTGTAGTGCTTTTGTGTTTGGATCGTTGTGCAGTGTCTTAGGAAGCAGAATGCAGGGGTTTCTTTTTACATCTCTAGCATGATGAGAACTAATCTGGCTAAACCCCAACCTTTGTACTTGCTTGTGGTTTTCTTAACTGCCTGGTGGGTAGGTGCCACATAGTCTAAAAGCAGGTTAGCCTCAGGGCTGTAACCCAAGCGCTATAAAATTGTCTTGACCATATTAGACTTACCTGTCAAAAGGAACTTCTGAAATATTGGGTGATTTAGTGTGCTAAATTACTGGAGTAGTTGTCAAGTTTCTAAATAGCTCAGGCTTCTTGACAGCATTGTTCCTAAGTGCTCAGCTTAGTGGCTTCTGGCCTTTTGATGAAAGATTTTTAAAAAGCTGCCATTTATGGGCACACTCTGGGGTTGTGATCAAGCTTAAATGAAGGATCTCTATTATAATAGACAAAGCTCATTTGCTGTTCATTGGGCTATCATTTTCAAATTACAGCAAGATCAATCCTGCTGTTGTCCTCCAAATTTGCAGCATGACCATTTTCTCCTGATCAGATGAATATCTCTTGTCTGCAAGTAACCTCTAGCCAGGCACTGTGGAACGGGAGGTATGCGAGCAAGGTTGCATGTCACAGTCACTGAGAACCATTGTGAAAGCTGTTTTCCATTTGAAAATCTGGCCTGGGATGTGATTGATGATGAGATTGCAGATTACTGTATTAGATGGACAGGTTATAGGGCTGGGTGCTCTTCTGTTGGTAAAATAATTTCATCATTCTGTGCAACAGTTACAATTTATCATGGTGCCTTTAGGTAGCTGAAGAGATGGATGCAGTTTCATACCGAGTGTAACCAAGCACCAATTAACTTGGAAACCTTCCCTGTTGAAGGACCTGGGGTGGGAAAAAAAAAAAGTTGTGTGTGGTTTTTTTTGTTATCTCTGAAGGACTTTCCAGCATTTAGCAGAGGTTCTTCCAAACATCCTTCTTTGTTGAGGTTGTTTTACTTTTAACCTTTGGAACATGGCAGGGTTATCACCTAGAACTACATTCTTATGCTCCCTTAATTATGTATATCTTTTTCCTTAACAAACCTTAAAAAAAAAAGATTTCAGATGTTACAAGTCTAATTAAAGAGACAGACAAAGCACAGTTTATACTGTAGATTTTTTTTTCTGCAGTTCAATTAATCAGCATGTTTTCTCTTTTAATTAAAACCATTTTAGTAAATTAAAGCCCACAGCAAAACACATATATAATTTGTTTGTAATTAGCTCTTAATTGGTGGTAGTTGAAGCTTAGCACCCTTGGTTTCTTTCTTCATGATTGCCATTTTATTAGCAGCCAGTCATTAATTAATCTTTTTTTCTAATTAGCTTATAAAACTGTTGATGGCACATTATTGTAAATGTGATTTTAAGTTCAAAGCTTGTTAATAAGCTTTCTTACTTAGAAGAACAGAGATAAAGAAATTGCTGAAAACAGTACTACAGTTCCTTTTCTAAAAACTGCCTTTCTTATAAGGGGGCTGTGTAAAGCATCTAACAGCTTACAGTTAATTTTTTAATGCTGTGTTTTTCTCATGAATGGAAGAAGTTTCTTCCCTTTCAATCTTTAATTCTAGCAGAGAGCTTAATACTAGAACAATTTTCTGTCCTGGCTCCCTTTCCCAGGCCATCCAAATATAATTTGCTGTTGAAACAGAACAGCATAAAAAACACAACAAAGGTATGACAGAGTATTTTACAGCTCAAGTTGAGCCCATCAGTGACAGGGGACAATTTTCCCTGCAAAAAATCCACTCTGCTTATTTGCTTTATATATTTTATATACATCCCCAATGGATGACATTCCATAACATAAAAGGAGAAAATCATTGCCAAAGGCAAGCCTGAAATAACTAGATTCATATTTGATGAGTGGAACAGTGTATTAAAAGGCCGTTTGGTGTCTCTGCTATGATGGCAGGGTATTTTGGGACCTGTTTGAGTATAGATGTTTTGTCAGAGCTTGGGTAGGCTTAGCATTATGCACATCACACCTAAATATTGCTGGAGGAGTTCATAGAATCATAGAATGTAAGGTTGGAAGGCACCTCAAGGATCATCCAGTTCCACCCCCTGCCATAGGCAGGGACACTTCCCACTAGTGCAGGTCACTCAAGACCTCGTCCAACCTGGCCTTGAACACCTCCAGGGAGGGAGCAGCCACAACCTCCCTGGGCAACCTGTGCCAGTGTCTCACCACCCTCACTGCAAACAACTTCCTCCTAACATCCACTTTCAATCTCCCCTCTGCCAGTTCTTGAACCAGTTGTTATCCATTCAGCGTTTACATCACTCGACCCCATCACAAAACAAAGATTTGTCATTATCATATTTGATGTTAAACAGCTTTTTTTTTTTCTTTTTTTCCTTGTTTTTTTTTTTCTTTATCATTTTTCATTTGCCTTTTTCTTTTTTTCTTTTGGTCTTTTTTCTTTTATTTTTGGTCTTTCCCCCTTCTTTGACCTCTTTTTTTCCTCCCTTTTTTTTTCCTGGCCT
>VWZE01010399.1:0-21864 GCA_013396675.1 Eubucco bourcierii
GGGGCAGAATCCCCTCCCTTGCCCTGCTGGCCAAAGAAACACAGGCCAAAGTTGTCCAGAGAGGTGGGAGGTGCCCCATCCCTGGAACTGTTCCAGGTGAGGTTGTTTGGTGCTCTGAGCAACCTGCTCTAGTTGCAGATGTCCCTGCTGACTGCAGGAGGCTTGGACCTTTGAAGGTCTCTTCCCACTCAAACCAGTCTATGTTCTTCAGCAGGGAGGTGTGGGATAGCTGCTGGGGTAAGCCTGTGCAGCTTCTGACAGATTAGACAGGGAGGCTGAGCTTGTCCTGGGCAGAGGGCAATCAGGTGCCCTTAGAGGACAGGTGTTACCCAAGTCCCACAGGGCTGTTTCTCTTTTTCCAGGCAGCTTTTTATTACTGCCACGCAGCCAGCAGCCGGCATCCCATGGCACAGTACCGCTACGCCAGATACCTCCTGTGCCACACACCTGGGAACAACTGGCACAGGCACCAGGAGGCAGTGACCTTCCTAGAGCAAGCAGCAGTAGCTGGACTCACAGAGGTTAGTGTCCACAGTGTGTGGGAGTTCACAGGAGAGAGCCAGCAGAGGACCACAGCTAAAGGATTTGAAGACATCCTGAAAAGCAGCATCTGTGGGGCTGGAGGCAAAATGCTTCCTTTGTGTGTTCCTGGCAGTGTGTAGGAGACAGCCCTGGGTGCATGTGGGAGGTAGCTGGGTACCTGCTGGGTCAGCAGCTTTGGGTCTCTGTTGGGCTTTTTCTTATGTCTCTTGGATTAGATGCATAGATTAGCTCATTGATTTAAGAAAGCTGGCCTGCACTTTTCCAAGTTGGCCAAGATGGGACTTGGGGGTGCTGATGGGTGAGAAGCTCAACGTGAGCCACCAGTGTGCACCTGCAACCCAGAGAGCAAACCATGTCCTGAGCTGCAGCAAGAGAAGTGTGGGCAGCAGGGCAAGGGAGGGGATTCTGCCCCTCTGCACCACTCTGGTGAGACCACACTTGGAACACTGCACCCAGTTCTGAGACCCTTATTACAAGAAAGATCTGGAGGTGCTGGAAGGTGTCCAGAGAAGGGCCACAGGGATGATCAGAGGGCTGGAGCTGCTCTGATATGCATACAGACTGAGTGAGTTGGGGTTGTTCGGTCTGGCGAGGAAAAGACTCCCAGGAGACCTTCTTGTGACCCTCCACCATCTGAAGGGGGTTAAAAGAAAGCTGGGGAGGGATTTATCTGAAGGGGGCCTACAGGAAGGCTGGGGAGGGACTATTGACAAGGTCCTGCAACGACAGGACAAGGGGCAATGGGTTTGGACTGGCAGAGGGGAGATTTAGACTGGATGTTAGGAGGAAGTTCTTTACAGTAAGGGTGGTGAGGCACTGGAACAGGTTGCCCAGGGAGGTCATGGATGCTCCCTCCCTGGAGGTGTTCAAGGCCAGATTGGATGAGGCCTTGAGTGACCTGTACTAGTGGGAGGTGTCCTTGCCTGTGGCAGGGAGTTGAAACTAGATGAGGTCCCTTCCAACCTTCCCATTCTGTGATTCTATGACTTCTTAGGGTGTCAGGTAGTGATAGGACTGGGGGGAATGGAGCAAAACTAGAAACGGGTAGATTCGGAGTGGATGTTAGGACGAAGTTCTTCCCCATGAAGGTGGTGAGACACTGGCACAGATTGCCCAGGGAGGTGGTGGAAGCCTCATCCCTGGAGATGTTTAAGGCCAGACTGGATGAGGCTGTGAGCAGCCTGCTCTAGTGTGAGGTGTCCCTGCCCATGGCAGGGGGGTTGGAACTGGATGATCCTTGGAGTTCCTTCTAGCCCTGCCAATTCTACAATTCTATGGCAGACAGCATCCTGGCCTCTATCAGCAATAGAGTGGCCAACAAGACCAGGGCAGTGGTCCCACTGTCCACTGGTGAAGCCACAACTTGAGTACTGAGTTCAGTTTTGGGGCCTTCACTGCAAGAAAGACGGTGAGGTGCTGGATAAGGTCCAGAGAAGCTGGTGAAAGGTATGGAGAACAGGGCTGGTGAGGAGCAGCTGAGGGAACTGGAGGTGTTTAGTCTGGAGGAAAGGAGACTACCACTCCCTGAAAGGAGATTGGAACCATATGAAGCCAGGACAGCAGGAAATGGCCTCAGGATGTACCAGGGGAGGTTTAGATTGGATGTGAGGAATAATTTCTTCCCCAAAATGGTTGTCAAGCCCTGGAACAGGCTGTTGTTGGGAGTGTTTGAATCCCCATCCCTGATGGTGTTTCAGAGAGGCTGAGGGCCAGGGTTTAGCACCAACCTTGGCAGACATAGAGAATGGTTGGGTTAGACAATCTTGATAATCCAACCAAAGGGATTCTACAGTTCTATTTCATCTCCTGCTGCAATTAGCATGAGTACAGGTTGCTTTGGGTGGAAGAACTTCCTTGAGAAGCTCGAATTTAGAACAGATCTCATATTGTGTCTGGGAGCTTTCGAGATGATTCATCCACATGAATCTGTCTACTTTGCCCTCCTTTCCCACTCTTTAGGAGCTGAACTGGGGCATGTGCCATCTTCTTGTTCTGGCAGTCCCTCTTGGAGCACACTGTTCCAGGAAGTGCATCTGCTCTGTCTTATGGACAGCTCACGAGTGGGAGCCTTTCTCTGGCTCTGACTTTCCACAGTGCAGTTTGAAGCCATATTCTGGGCCTTGTGCCATTAGCCTGGTGATGTTCACTGCTCGCAGAGTGGAGTTCTGCAGATCAAAAGTCACTTTTTGGTGTTTACCAACTCAGAATGGTTTTTACTCAAACACAGGAAGGCTGGAGAGGGACTGTTGAGAGGAGCTTGTGGTGATAGGACAAGGGTCAATGGTTTGAAACTGGAGCAGGGGAGATTTAGGTTGGACATCAGGAGGGTGTGCACAGTGAGAGTGATAAAATGCCGGAACAGGCTGTCCAGGGATGTGGTTGAGCCCTCATCCCTGTAAACATTCAAGGTCAGGCTTGATGTGGCCCAGTGCAGCCTGCTCTAGTTGGAGGTGTTCCTGCTGCCTGCAGGGGGGTTGGACAAGGTGACCTTTGAAGGTCCCTTCCAACCCAAAGCAATCTGTGAATCCCAGCTTCTCTCTACAGGCTCTGCAGCAAGCAGGGTGCTGGGCACACATCTTGCCACAGCAACCCTGGCATTCAAGCATCTTGCTCCAAACCTGAAGTTCTGCAGGGGGAAGATCCTGGCTGATGTGTGCTGTGTGTTGTATGGTTCTATTGCAGGCACAGGCTTATCTTGGAGTGTTCTACCTGAGGGGCCTACAACCAAATGAAGAGAGAGGTCTGAAGTACCTGCTGCTGGCAGCCAAGAGCGGCGTGAGTAAAGCCTTTGCAAGTCCTGATTATTCCCTTCTTGAGATCGTTGCAGGTTACAGGTGGCAGGTTTCAGGGCTTCTTGGAAGCAAGTTAGTGCCAGGACTGGATATGTGCACAGGAAGGACATGGAAGTGTTGGAGTGGGTCCAGAGGAGGCCACGAGAATGATAGAGGGCTGGAGCAGCTCTGCTGTGAGGACAGGCTGAGAGAGTTGGGGCTCTGCAGCCTGGAGAAGAGAAGGCTTCCAGGAGACCTGATAGTAGCCTTCCAGTATCTGAAGGGGGCCTACAGGAAGGCTGGGAAGGGACTATGAACAAGGTCTTGCAATGACAGGACAAGGGGCAATGGGTTTGAACTGGCAGAGGGGAGATTGAAACTGGATGTTAGGAGGAAGTTCTTTACAGTGAGGGTGGTGAGACACTGGCACAGGTTGCCCAGGAAGGTTGTGGCTGCTCCCTCCCTGGAGGTGTTCAAAGTCAGGTTGGAGGAGGCCTTGAGTGACCTGTACTAGTGGGAGGTGTCCCTGCCCGTGGCAGAGGGGTTGGAACTGGATGATCCTTGAGGTCCCTTCCAACCTTCCCATTCTATGATACTATGACTGGAGAGCAAAATCTGAAAGGGCAGGGTGGAGCCTTGGTGCATGTTGGGGAGGACACAGGCTTTGGGCTGCTGACCCTACAGAACAGGAATGCAGGAACAGCCCTGTTGGCCTGGAGTGGTTCTTGCAGCAGTGCCTTATATTCATCAAGCATCACTTGGCAGGTTTCCTGTTGTGGAGCATTTACACCCTCTTCTGACAATCTCTTTCACTGCTATTGGAACTTGGAATCATAGAGTTTAGGCTGGAAAAGACCTTTCAGATCATCAATCCAACCATTAACAGAGCACTGCCAATGTCCCTCAGTGCCTTCCCTCCATGGCTTTGAAACTCCTGTAGGGATGGTGACTCTACCACTGCCCTAGGCAGCCTGTTCCAGGGCTTGGCAACTCTTTTGAGGAAGAAATTTTTCCTAATGTCCAACCTTAACCTCCCCTGGTGTAACTCTGAGGCAGTTTCCTCTGATCCTGTCTCTAGTTACTTGGGAGAAGAGACCAACCCACACCTCACTGAGATCATTGAAGTCTCCCTGAGGTCTCCCCTCAGCATCCCCTTCTCTAGACTAAACACCCCCAGTTCCCTTAGCTGCTCCTCCTCAGTGCTATTCTCCAGACCCTTCACAGCTTTGATGCCCTTCTCTGGACATGCTCCAGCACCTCAATGTCCTTCTTGAAGTGAGGGACCCAAAACTGAACCCAGTACTCAAGGTGTGGCTGAGTACAGAGGGATTTGCTTCTGCTGGCTGTGCTATTGCTGGTACAGGTCAGGATGCTGGTGGCTTTCTTGCCACACCCTGGCTCACCTTTAAGCTCACCCAGTCCAACCATTCTCTAACTCTACCAAGGCTGGTGCTAAACCCTCAACACCCCATCTCTGCCTCTTTGAAACACCTCCAGAGATGGGAATTCAACCATCTCCCTGGGCAGCCTGTGCCAGTCTTTGAGAACCCTTTCAGTGAAGACACTTCTTCTAATGTCCAACCTAAACCTCTCCTGGAGGTGGAACTTGAGGACATTTCTCCATGAGATCATTTTATCTGCCATTTACTGACCACCAGAAAAATCTAGAGGAGTTACCAGGGGTACCCTCCAGGGTAGTGCAAGTTTTGATCACAACCATGCCAGCTCCCAGAACCCAATCACCTTTCCCACCTCTGCTTCCCAGTGGATGCTGGGCTGCAGAGCTACCACAGCCTGGTCTCTGGTGCCAGGCTTCTGCATAGGCTCCCTGGGATGTACCTCCTGATGTTCTGCTGGCAGAAGAGCTCCATGATATATGATCTTTAAGGTCCCTTCCAAGACAAAGCATTCTGGGACTCCGTGGTAATCATTTAGTCTGGTTTACTTTGAGACTGTGGGGTGCCAAGAGAGATTAATCAGTGCTCAAAGCTAATCCTGCTTGGAGAAGGTCTGTGTAATACCTTCATGATGATCTCAGACTCTTCAGGAGTTGGACTAGATGATCTTGAAGGTCTCTTCCAACCAAAACCATTCTGTAATAATCATTTAGTTGGCTTTTCTTTGGGTCTGTAGGATAATATGACCCCAAGCTGGGGGCTGATGTTGCTGGGTTGGAGGGCAGAAGGGCTCTGCAGCAGGACCTCGACCGCCTGCACAGATGGGCAGAGTCCAAGGGGATGGCATTCAACAAATCCAAGTGCCAGGTGCTGCACTTTGGCCACAACAACCCCATGCAGAGCTACAGGCTGGGGTGGGAGTGACTGGAGAGCAACCAAACAGAAAGGGATCTGGGGATGCTGATTGACACCCACCTGAACATGAGCCAGCAGTGTGCCCAGGTGGCCAAGAAGGCCAATGGCATCCTGGCCTGCATCAGCAATAGTGTGGCCAGCAGGAGCAGGGAGCTCATTCTCCCCTTGTACTCTGCACTGGTCAGGCCACACCTTGAGTACTGTGTCCAGTTCTGGGCCCCTCAATTTAGGAAGGACATTGAGGTGCTTGAACATGTCCAGAGAAGGGCAACGAGGCTGGGGAGAGGCCTCGAGCACANTCAAGGCAGGTTTGGACGTGGCACTTGGTGCCATGGTCTGGTCTTGAGGGCTGTGGTGATGGGTTGGACTTGATGATCTCTGAGGTCTCTTCCAACCCTTGCGATACTGTGATACTGTGATAATAAGAGGAATTACTTGGTATTCAAAGCTAATCCTGCTTGGAGAATCATAGAATCATAGAATGGTAAGGTTGGAAGGGACCTCAAGGATCCTCTAGTTCCAACCCCCTGCCATAGGCAGGGACACCTCCCACTAGCACAGCTCACTCAAGGCCTCATCCAATCTGACCTTGAACACCTCCAGGGAGGGAGCATCCACGACCTCCCTGGGCAACCTGTTCCAGTGCCTCATCACCCTCAGTGTAAAGAAGTGTCTGTAAAGAAGGTCTGTGTGATACCTCCATGATGCCCTCAGACTGGTTGGGAGTTTCATAGATACATAGAATGGTTTAGCTTGGAAGAGACCTTGAGGATCATCCAGTTCCAACCCCCCTGCCATGGGCAGCAATACCTCCCACCAACCCAGGCCTGTCATCCAACCTAGCCTTGAACACCTCCAGGGAGGGGGCATCCAGAACCCCTCTGGGCAACCTGTGCCAATGTCTCCCCATCCTCACTGGAAAGAATTTGTTTTCCTCATCTCCAGTCTCAATCTTGCTTCCTCAAGCTCAGAGGGTAGATTTAGTTGGACTAGATGATCTCTAAGGCCCCTTCCAACCCAACCCATTCTGTATTCCTTTCCCATTACCCTGCTTAGTCAATTAGAAGAGCCCTGGAGCTGGGTGAGGCAAGGCCAGCACCATTCAACTCCGACTCCAGAAAGGGGAAACAGACACAAAAAGTCAGGGGTTCAGCATTTCTGTCTCAGCTTCTTCCTCTGTGCTGCAGCTCAAGGAGGGACTCTTGACAAGTGTTCTTCCAAATACAAGGAAGCTTCAGAGAACTGCTTTTTTGCTTTGGTTGCCACTTTTTCTCCTCCTCCCTTATTTCCTCCGTGCAGCCATGGAATCTAAAAACCACAGCAAAGTGTTGCCGGGGAGCCGGGCCTGACCTCGGCGATGTCAAAGCGCGGTGCTGCCGCCGCCGCCGTGCTAATTTGGGGATCTGTTCTCCTCCTGGGCTTGTCTCTGAGGTGTTCATCAGCCAGGAGATGGCTAGTGAAATACTTCATACTCACTTAACCCTGGCTCTTGTCACGTCTGAAGTGCCAATCCTTCAACATGTTTATCTCCTCTCTGAAGAAGTTTGTTGCTGTCAGAAACAGAGGGCTCGCAACATTCCGCAGAGCACCCACTCAGTGAGTTCTTCGCTTCCCTCTAGCAGCTACATCCCCAGACAGCAGCACTTGCAATATGTTCTTTCCTCATGGCTTCATTAAAACTTGCTTCTTAACTTCCTTTCTTCTTTTCTGGTGCTTTGCCAAGCCTTGTTTAGATCATGCTTCTGGCAGGCACACGCTGAGGCACATTGCTGGCTTATTTGCTGGAAGAGCTCTGTGTGACCACTAGTCCATGAGGGCTTCTCAGTGTCTTTAGAACCAGCATCTTGCTTTCTTGCACTCTGGGGGACCCTTCTCCTCCCTGCTCTCTGGGGGACCCTTTTCCTCTCTGCTCTCTGGGGGACCCTTTTCCTCCCTGCTCTCTGGGGGACCCTTTTCCTCCCTGCTCTCTGGGAGACCCTTTTCCTCCCTGCTCTCTGGGGGACCCTTTTCCTCCCTGCTCTCTGGGGCACCCTTTTCCTCCCTGCTCTCTGGGAGACCCTTTTCCTCCTAAAGGATCTCAGATAAAGTGCACAGCCAACACATAAACGTTATCAGGGGTTTGTGTTGGCATCTCCAGCAACGTAGGCAGCAGGGGCAGGGAGGGGATTCTGCCTCTCTGTTGCATTCTGCTGAGACCCCACCTGCAGTACTAGGGCCAGCTCTGGAGTCCTTAGCACAGCACAGACAGGGACCTGTGGGAACAAGGCCAGAGGAGGCCACAGCAATGCTGGCAGGGCTGGAAGGGCTCTGCTGTGAGGCCAGGCTGAGGGAGTTTGGCTTGTTCAGTCTGGAGAAGGCTTCCAGCAGACCTTTTAGTAGCTTTCCAGTATCTGAAGGGGCCTACAGGAAGGCTGGGGAGGGACTATTGACAAGGTTTTGCAATGCCAGGACAAGGGGCAATGGGTTTGAACTGGCAGAGGGGAGATTGAAAGTGGATGTTAGGAGGGACTTCTTTACAGTGAGGGTGGTGAGACACTGGCACAGGTTGCTCAGGGAGGTNTGCATTCTGCTGAGACCCCACCTGCAGTACTAGGGCCAGCTCTGGAGTCCTTAGCACAGCACAGACAGGGACCTGTTNGGAGGTGTCCCTGCCTATGGCAGGGTGTTGGAACTAGATGATTCTTGAGGTCCCTTCCAACCTTACCATTCTATGATTCTATGATCCTGGAGAAGGCTCCAGAGAAACCTTCTGATGCCCTTTGTGCTTCTAGGAGCTGATCAGAAAGCTGAGGACAGAGTTTTGAGCAGGGCCTGTTGTGACAGGGCAAGGGTTGATGGTTTGAACTGAAAGAGGGAGATTCAGAGAGGAGAGAAGGAAGAACTGTTTGACACTGAGGGTGATGAAACACTGGCTCAGGTTGCCCAGAGAGGTGGAAGCTGCCCCATCTCTTTAATCATTCCTAATCAGGTTGTTTGGAGCTCTAAGCAACCTGCTCTGGTTGCAGATATCCCTGCTGACTGCAAGAGGGTGGGACTAGATGAGCTTTAAAGGTCTTTTCCCACCCAAACCATTCTATGATTTGTGCAGCTTGGTTTCCACTGCCTTTATTCTGGAATATAATTAGATGGGGCTGAGCAACATAGTGGTGTTGAAGCACCATGATGGTGCAGAGGTGGTTCTTCCACCACTTAACAGCAAGTACCTCAGTGGCATTTGGTTTGCTTTTATGAGTCTTCTCCATGACCTGTAATAGGGCAGTCCACAGGGTGTGCTCAGAGTTTGGGTGTGATCAGGATGAGGGTGCAGTCAAGGCTGCCCAAGTCCCCTTAGCCCTGAGGCAATCCCTCAGGCTATTCTGCAGAGGCAGCAGTTCCTTTGTTCCTGTGATGGTGCTCTGGATGCTGAAGGGAAAACAGGGAATTTAACTGGGAAGGGATATGATTGAAGCTCAAGTGGGGGAAATTTAAGATGAAAATTAGGAAGAAATTCTTTAGAATGAGGGTGGGAAGACACTGGCACAGGTTGCCCAAGGAGGCTGTGGATGTCCCCTCCCTGGAGGTCTTCAATGCCAGACTGGATGAGACCTTGAGCAACCTGGGTTGGTGGGATGTGTCCCTACCCGTGGCAAGGGAGGGGTTGGAACTAGATGAAAGTCAAAGTGCCTCCCAACCCAACCCATTCTATGAATCTGTGAAGGAGCAGAGTCCTTGTGCCATTTATCCTGCAGAAGAGCAGCCCCAGAGGGGATCTGATCAATGCTCAGCAAGAGATAAAGGGTGGGGGGCAAGAGGCTGGGGCCAGGCTCTTCTCAGTGGTGCCCAGTGACAGAACAAGGGCCAATGGGCACAAACCAGAAACTAAGAAGCTTCATCTGAGCAGGAGGAGAAAATTCATTGTTGTGAGGGTGCTGGAGGCCTGGAACAGGCTGCCCAGAGAGGCTGTGGAGTCTCCTTCTCTGGAGAGCTTCCAGCCACCCCTCCGGGCCGTTGTAATGCTGGGCAGGCTGCTGAGGGGGCCCTGCTTTAGCAGGTTGGTTAGCCTGGGTGATCTCCAGAGGTCCCTTCTAACCCCCACCATCCTGGAATTCAGGGATTCTGAGTTAGAAAGAGCTGCTCAGAGAAGAGATGAAATTCCTGCAGACACGGTCTGAGGGGCAGAGGAGTAAATTTGAAAGGAGGTGACCAAGGATAAATCAGCAGACTTCAAAGAAGGTGTTACAGACTCTCTGTTCTGCTTTCATGTGCTGTCATCACTTCTCCCTGGTGTAAGGCTGATGGCTCTGCTCTCTCCTGTGGCTAGGATGCCCAAAGCAGGTACCATGTGGGTGTTTGCTATGAGAAGGGCCTCGGAGTGCAGCAGAACCTGGCAGAAGCGAGGAGGCACTACCGGGAGTCAGCTGCTGCGGGGAACCGGAGCGCGCGGGAGCGGCTGCGGCTGTTAGAAGAGGAGGTGGAAGGTACCAGGGGTGGGGAGGAAAGAGGCTGTGTGGGGTTCTGTGGGGGTAGTGACTTGATAAAAGTGGGGTGTGGATTGCCTGAGGAAAGGTAACACAGGGCCAGGGCAAGGCTTCTCTTTATTGGGCCACGAGGGTGCTCAAAGGGCTGCAGCAGCTCTCCTATGAGGACAGGCTGAGAGAGTTGGGGCTCTGCAGCCTGGAGAAGAGAAGGCTTCCAGGAGAGCTTAGAGTAGCCTTCCAGTATCTGAAGGGGGCTACAGGAAGGCTGGGGAGGGACTATTGACAAGGGGGCAATGGGTTTGAACTGGCAGAGGGAAGATTTAGACTGGATGTTAGGAGGAAGTTCTTTACAGTGAGGGTGGTGAAGCACTGGCACAGGTTGCCCAGGGAGGTTGTGGCTGCTCCCTCCCTGGAGGTGTTCAAGGCCGGGTTGGAGGAGGCCTTGAGTAACCTGTACTAGTGGGAGGTGTCCCTGCCTGTGGCAGGGGGTTGGAACTAGATGATCCTTGAGGTCCCTTCCAACCTTACCATTCTGTGACTCTATTGAAGGGAACATTTTGCTTTCTTAGTTCTTTCTGCTGCTTCCCAGTTATTTCCAGTCGGGCTGAAGTGGAAGAACTGGACCCACAGTATGGTGTATGATAAAAAAGCATGGCCAGCAGGTGAAGGGAGGGGATTCTCCCACTCTGCTCTGCTCTGGTGAGACCCCATCTGCAGTGCTGTGTTCAGCTTAGGAGCCCCACAACACAAGGAGGATATGGAACTGTTAGAGCAGGTCCAGAGGAGGCCACAAAGATGACCAGAGGGCTGGAGAACCTCCCCTCTGAGGGCAGGCTGAGAGAACTGGGGCTGTTCAGCCTGGAAAAGGGAAGGCTCCAGGGAGACCTTAGAGCAGCCTTCCAGTACCTGAAGGGGGCTACAGGAGAACTGGGGAGGGACTTTTTTACAGAAACATGGAGTGAAAAGATGAGGGAGGATGACTTCAAACTGGAAGGAGCTCCATTTAGATCAGCCATTAAGAAGAAATTGTTCATTGTGAGAGTGCTAAGGCACTGGAACAGGTTGCCCAAGAGAAGGTGTGGAGGCTTTAAGCCTGAAAGTGTTCAAAGGCAGGTTGGATGGGGCCTTGAGCAAGGTGGTCTAGTAGGAGGCATCCCAATCTGTGGAGATTGGAACCAGATGATCTGTAAGGTCCCTTCCAAGCCCACCTGTTGTGTGACTCTGTGAGCAGTACTTTGCTTTCCTCTCCTTTCAGACACATCACCAAGGCACAGCTTCCCCTCTGGAATAAGAGCCTCCTTCTCTAGCCCCTCTTTCTGGCCTATGGAACCTGTGCCTACAGGCCTGCACACCACCCAACCAGCACAGCCTACCTTCACCCTGCCCCACTCTTGGAGTGCAGATGGACTCCAGGTGATGCTTGGTGCTGCAAGATGGAGCCATGCCCTCGGAAACAGCACAGCACCGCTGGAGCTGCAGCACTTGGAGCCTCACCACTGCTGCTTCTAGAGCAACAGGTAAGGGGGACAGGCAGGGCAGGCAGCTTGTCCTCCCTGTGGAGCTGGCAGCAAGCTAGCAGGGAGTGGAAGGAGAAGGCTTTCTTTTAGTGGAGCAGGAGCCATTTTTAAATACTGGGGGATTGAGAATGAGCCTTGTGGCCTGTGGCCTGTAGCGGTAGGATGAGGAACAATGGCTTCTCTGACAAGGTAGAGAATCATAGAATGGGAAGGTTGGAAGGGACCTCAAAGCTCAGCCAGTTCCAACCCCCTGCCATAGGCAGGGACACCTCCCACTAGTACAGGTCACTCAAGGCCTCCTCCAACCTGGCCTTGAACACCTCCAGGGAGGGAGCAGCCACAACCTCCCTGGGCAACCTGTGCCAGTGTCTCACCACCCTCACTGCAAACAACTTCCTCCTAACATCCACTTTCAATCTCCCCTCTGACACTTCAAACCCATTCCCCTTGTCCTGCCATTCCCACACCTTCTCAATAGTCCCTCCCCAGCCTTCCTGTAGCCCCCTTCAGATACTGGAAGGCTACTCTAAGGTCTCCTTGAAGCCTTCTCTTCTCCAGGCTGCAGACCCTCAACTCTCTCAGCCTGTCCTCAGAGCAGAGCTGCTCCAGCCCTCTGAGCATCTTGGTGGCCTCCTCTGGACCCGCTCCAACACTTCCATGTCCTTCCTGTGCTGAGGGCTCCAGAACTGCACACAGGACTCCAGATGGGGTCTGAGGAGAACAGAGCAAAGGGGCAGAATCCCCTCCCTTGCCCTGCTGCCCACACTGCTCTTGCTGCAACCCAGGACTCGCTTGGCTGTCTGGGCTGCACATGCACACTGCAGGCTCAGGTTGAGCTTTTCATCAACCCAGAGATGATCTTAGAGGGCTTTTCCAACCAAAACAAGTCTATGACTCTGTGGTATTCCTTCAGCCCTAGCAGCCAGCTGCTGCCATGGGTACCTCTTTGTGTCACAATGAGCAGGACTGGCTTTGGAATTGTCAAGTACCCACTTGCTAAGCAGGCCAGCTCCTTTTCACTGCTGCAGGCAGGGCATGCTCCCAGCAGGCAACAACCTCTGGCAGGCAGGCAGCAGCTGGTAGGATAATTTCTTGCCCTGGAGCAGCTGAGTCCGGAAACAACCATTTGTCCACACCAGTTTAAACTGGTTCAAGGGCATCTGTACAAACTCTCTGGCTTCCTGTAGCCATGCTGCTCTCGGGTGCTTTGCATAGAGCAACCTCTGGAAAACAAAGGCAGTGGCCCCCTCCTGAACTTGCTGTGGTCTCCATTCAGCAAGGGAGGAGCTCAATGCATCTGATTGTTCTTCTGCACTGCCCTGGTCTCTCTTTCTGCCCAGACCAAGCTTTCTTAACCCATTTCCTTTATCAAGCAGGATGCAATCAGCAGGAAACTCCTCGGGTGGATATCCTATGGGGCGATAATCCATGAGGTGCTTACGCGGCAGTCAGCACAGGACGGGGGCGGGTAGGGAAGCAGTTTGAAGAGTCAGGAAACTGAACCAAGAGAGAGGAATTTGGTTCCTTTTTTAATCTGCTGCTTAGGATGTATTTTTGTTTATAGCTTGTCTACTGACAGGCAGATCAAAGTAACTTGGCAGAGGAAGACGTGAGGTGATGCAGTGCATTTGTCCTCCGCGTGTGCTCCTGGGGATGCTGAGGAATCCCTGCGGGCTGCATCTCCTCACAGCCACAGCTCTGCCTCCTGCCTGCTTTGCACAGCTGCATCCCAGCCAGAGTTTGGCTGCTGACATTGTTGTGGTGCAGGAACCTGTTTTGTTTGTGAAACAGAACAGCAAGATACTTCCCTAGCAGCAGGGCTGGGGCAAAGCCATCAGCCTGGTTTATTACCAGAGATGGAGTCATCTGTAAAGCACTTTGGAGACTCCAGGTGCAGCAGTGGATGTTTGGGATATTAAAAGAGTCTTACCTGGGGATATCTCACTCTGTTGCTTTTGTCATTTGCTCCTAGGAGCAACAGAAAGGGATAACTCTTGTGCACTCTGTTTTAAATGAGCTGTGTGATCAGCTTGTTGCTGTGGCTTGTGTGCATGCACACTAAAAGCAGGGCACTGTCACCTCTAGGTGTGTGGAACAGGAACGTGGGTAGGACACTGCTGAGGTGCTCCAGGATCATGTCTGCTGGGCTAAGCAACTTAACAGTAAAAAAGGAATGCCAAAAATCTCACCCAAAGATGCTTGATGCAACACCCCTACTGTGGGCAGAGTTGGGATGGAAGGAACCTTAAGGATCATCCAGTCCCAACCCGCCTTGCCATGGGCACACCTCCCACCAGCCCAGGTTGCTCAAGGCTTGTCTTTGGAGGAAGGTGCATTGTGAACTGTGGTGGCTGGAGAAATCAGAGCCAGTGGTTTGAAACTGGAGCAGGGGAGGTTTTAGGTTGGACATCAGCAGAAAGTTCTGCCTAATGGGAATGGTAAAATAGTGGAAGAGGTTGCCCAGGGATGTGGTTGAGGCATCATCCCTGGAGACACTCAGGATCAGACGTGCTGTGCCCCTGTGCAGCCTGATCTAGTTGGAGGTGTCCCTGCTGGTTGCAGGAGGGTTGGACAAGATGATCTTTGAGGGTTCCTCAGTCTGTGAGGTCAGGGTAATGTTTTTAACATGAAGGTGGTGGAGCAGAGCCAGCAGTGGTGGGTCCAAAGCAGTGGTGGGTCCAAAGCAGCGGTGGCCCTGTGCTGTCCCGAGGGGAGGCTGGCAGGCTCCTCCTCAGCAAGCAGTGCTGTTATGCATTGCTGGCAGCAGAGAAGGCAGCTTACCCTCGTTCCCATGGCTTGACCCACCTCTTGCCTACACAGCCACTTTCCCAGCACACCCCAGATTCATTCTGGGGGTCTGTAGCATACTTGGAAGGCCCAAACTGTAGTGCAGAAGAGTCCTGTGGGTGGTGCACCTACCTGCCATCTACGCAGCACCACATAAGCCTGCAGCTGCACTCCAGATGCTTCTGCCACCATTCTCCTGCCGTGCTCTGCAAACCCCCAGGGCTTGCAGCACCTCTGTGCACTTCCTTTGTAACTGATACCTGGCTCCTGGGTTCCTGCACAGGCTCTGCCTCCTGGCTCACGTTCACACAGAGCAAAGCAAAAAGCCTTCACGCGCTTGAAGCTTGCCGCTAAACATTTCCAACCAGCGTTTTCGCGCTTCCCTTTTCCCAGGTTACCTTTGGCAGACTCCAGCCATCTGTTGTCTGCTTCTGGGCAAGGACTAGCTTCCAAAATCTGATGGCCTCAAAAGAGAGCTTGGAGAAAGAATTTGTGGGCTTGTAGTGCAGCTGTAGGAGAGGTGCCAGTGCTGGCTTTGTGGTAGAGCCACAAAAGCCGAAAGGATCAGGTGGGGACAAGCGGCAGAGATCCCCTTCCTGAGCTGCCATTTCAGGCTCTCTGAAGAGCCACCATTACATCAGCTTGATCCAGAGATGGTGGTGTTAGGAAAAAACCAATTTTATTTAAATAAGAACTGGAGCCCAGCTCTGCAGTGCTCTGGAGTGCTCTGCTGAGCTCTGGAGCTCAGCACATCTGCAGTGTTCGTCCGTGGTGCACAGCCTGGGCTCACAAGGGTGTAGTGTAGCTCACTCTGGTGTGCTTGTGGTTAACCTAATAGCCCTCAGCCCCTCCATCAGCCTGGCCTGGGAGGAGAAGGCCCTCCTGTGTGTGATGGGAAGGAAGATGGAAGAGGAGGGAAGCGAGGAGGGCAAGGACAGAGTGGGTAGAGAGGAACTAAACAAGGTGAAATCAACCATGGAAAAATTTGATGGGGTGAGGCAAAGGGTGAAATATGCCTGTTGTGATCGATCTAGACAGGGATGAAACACTGGCCCTGTTAAAGCACACTTGTGCACCCCAAATGCAGAATGAAGCTCTGACTCTCCTCTCCTTTGCACAGCCACCCAGCTGCCTACACAACAGGAGTGCTGTCTTCCAGTCCCAGGCTCTTGCCGTGTGCCGACAGCTGCCGCAGGAGCCCTGAGCCTGTTTCGTTGTGCGCTTGGACCTTCTGGGACAAAATCATTTCAAAGAGGGTGCTCATTTCTGAGAGGAAGGTGCTGGCCAGTCTTGTCCCAGCAGCATTGGAGTCAGCCCCAGCACCTTTGCCAAAGGTCTCGAAGGTCCTCGGTTTCTCCTGCCTTGCAGCTTCCTCATCCTGAGGTGAATGCGGAGAGTCAGGGCAGAAGATGTTGTCCTTGTAGCTGCTGGTGAGGGGCAAGGAGAGCCGAGCCACCCATGCTGGGTCAGCAGCTGTCAGCCTCTTGAGGGCCAGCTCTGGAGGGTGTGTGAAAAAAACCAAAAAAAGGAACAAAAAGAAAAAAAAAGCTGCTGGTGAGACATGAAGCAGAGGAGAAGACATGGAGCAGACACAGATGGACAAAGAAACAACCAGAAAGAAAACAATGCTGAGACAATAAGGAGATTGTAAACAGGTCTAGAGATAAGCTACCAGCAGCACTATCCAAATCAGGAGCTTGAAACCAAAAAAACAAACTAGAACTGGTTTCAGACTCTTGGGCTTTTGTCTTTTGGGTTTGTTTTTAATATAATCAGCATGAGGGCTGCTTTGCTTTCTCGTTTGGTGCAGCCTCAAGTGGCACTTCACTAAAAGGCAAAGTGAGGGGCTAGGACTGCTTGAAAGGGAGGCAACAATAGAAAGCTTTCAGGGGAAGGTGGAAGTGTGGGGCAGAAAGAAGGTCACTGGTGGACTTGCACTCTAGGGAGGGAGTTTGCTGCTGAGCAGGCATATTGAAACTGCAAAGAAAGAGATTCTTGTGCAAACAATAACAGCAGCAGTAGAATGAACTTCTGGATTATGAAATGCACAGCTGGGTGGCTGAAGCCCAGAGAGGAAAAATTGAGCTGTAAAATTGTTGTTGATCAATTTGGAACAGATGAAGAGCCTGCTGTGGGTGTGGGCTGCAGGCTCATCCCTGGGCCACTAATGTCATTGTACCCCAAAATGGGCAAATGAAATGATACAGTTTGGTGGTCAGGCTGTTCCCTGCTGGCATGGAGACATCCATGGGATTGTTAGAAGATCTGGTGAGACACAGTTAGGACTATTGCAGACAAATCTGATTGTCCAGCTGGATATGAATCACAGGATGGTAGGGCTTGGAAGGGACCTCTGGAGCTTACCAAGTCCAACCTTATAGCCAAGGTAGGATCACCTAGGGCAGGTTACACAAGAACACATCAAGGTGGATTTTGAATGCCTCTAGAGATGGAGGCACCTCTCTTGCTAGCCTGTTCCAGGGCTCCAGCACCCTTAAATTAAAGAAGTTCCTGCTCATGTTTAAATGGAACTTCTTATGCCCAGCTTGTGCCTGTTACTCCTTCTCCTCTCACCAGGCACCACTGAATGAAGTCTGGTCCCACTCTCCTATCACCCACCCTTGAAGCACTGATCAGCACTGGTGAGATCCCCCCCTTCAGCCTGCTCTTTTCCAGACTAGAAAAGCTCCATTCTCCCAGTCCTTCCTCATCAAAGAGCTGTTCCAGTCCCTTGATCATCTTTGTAGTCCTTTCTAAGGACAGAAGCAGAGGGAAAACTCTTTGAGATGAAAGCAGGAGCGAGTCCAGGCTTACGTGAGGGGACCCTGAGGGTTGCTGAGCCTAAAGGAAGCAAATCCTCACTGTGGACCTGACCACAACCTGCAATTATTTGTATGAGATAAGCACTGACAAAGGAAGTGCCAATGCTTAAAATAGTGCTGGCAAAAGAAGAGGTGATTACAACTGTCCAGGAATAAACAGCTACTGGAAATGAAAGGAAGGACCCCACATCAGGCTGAGCCTAGAATAGCTTCCTCATCAGACAGCAGGGAAGGAAACAGGGCTCTTGTTTGTCAAAGCAGAGCTTCCCAAACAAGAGCTTGCAGACAAAATGTGCACTTGGTAAACAAGGCTGCGTGATGCGGTGCACAGCCACTGCCTCCAGCCCCACACTGCTTCAGCTCCACAGCCCCTGGGAGGGTTGGGCCAACCACTGGGTTTGGGAGTCTGAGAGCAGCAAAGCCAGACCCGGTGTCTGCTGACAGAATACAAGTCCCAGTCAGAGAGCAGGAGCTGCTGTCATGAAAATTAGGTGATCCTAACTTACTTCAGGGGACTAGAGCACCTCTGCTACGAGGTACAGACTGAAGGAGCTGGAGTTGTTCTGCCTGGAGAAAAGAAGGCTCCAGGGTGACCTAATGGAGGCCTTCCAATAGCTTAAGGGGGCTACAAGAAGGCTGCAGAGGGTTTGCAAAGGCCTGCAATGACAGGACAAGGGACAATGATTTGATGTTAAAGAAGAGCAGATTTAGATTGGATGTTAGGAACAAGTTCTGCACCATGAGGGTGCTAGAATATTGCAGGAGCTTTCCCAGGGATGTGGTTGAGGGCCCATCCCTGGAGGTATTCAAGGGAAGGCTGAACAAAGCTCTCAGCAACCTGATCCAGTGTAGGATGTCCCTCCTGACTGCAGGGGGGTTGGACTGGATGAGCTCTGAAGGTCCCTTCCAACCCAAACCATTCTATGATTCTGTGAAAATGACCTCTGAAAGGAGAGTCCCTATCTAAAGTGTGTGTCCTGCTGCTCCCAGAAGGCAGCCATGCAAGCATAGAAGCCATTTGGGTGGAAGAGAGCTTTAAGCTCATTGACTTCTTTAACCTAAGACCACTGTGGCCATTTAACCACATCCTAAAGTCAACACACTGCCAAAACCTGGGGCACATTTCCCTCAGTCACTGAATTAAGTCTCCTTGCTTGACCAACTACCTAACTGGGCCTTGTTCTCTGTGCTGAGGTGGGATGGGGGTGAGGGCTGGGATTCAAACCTGGGAAGGAGAGAAGGGCAGACACATCACTGAGCTCATAGCATCAGGATGGTTTGGGTTGGAAAAGATAAGACTTTAAGATCACCCAGTCCAGCCTTCAAGCCAACACTGTGAAATTATGTCCCCAAGCACATGCAGGAAGCATCAGCAGCTGGACTGCCCCAGGGATCAGTATAGGTTGGGGACTGACCCATTGGAAGGCAGTGAAGGGGAAAAGGCCCTGGGGATCATAGTGGATGGGAGGTTGCCCATGAGCCAGCAATGTGCTCTGGTGGCCACGAGGGCCAATGCCATCCTGGGGTGGATTAGAAGGGCTCTGGTTAGTAGGTCAGAGAGGTTCTCCTCCCGCTCTACTCTGCCTTTGTAAGGCTGCATCTGGAATATTGTGTCCAGTTCTGGGCCCCCCAGTTCAAGAAGGACCTCGGGGAACTGCTGTGATTCTGTGACTACCCTGTTCAGGCAGCTGCTACATCCAGCAGACCTCCCTGCCTGTAACATCTACACCCTGAGCCCTGTGTTCTGCCTGTGACCCACTGACCACACTGCTGCCACTAGCAAGCCAGTCTGACTGACCACAGAAGTGCATGGCTGCAAGAGCAAAGAGCAGGAGAAGACCAGCCCTAACACACCCTCTGGTAGCCACAGGCAGTTGTACTGCCCCAAGCCAATTCTAAAGCCAGAGGTGACAAATTTTCTTTCAGCTGAACTCTCCAAATTCTTTTGTGTTGCTTAGCTTCCAGAATTGCTCCCTTACAATCACAGCCCTTCAGTCTCAACGCCTGCTCCTTCAGAGACCTCCCAAGGGTCTTGCTTTACAACATCCACCATTCTCTTCAGCCTGCAAGAAGCCACTGCCATTGCCTGAAGCTTTGGGTGCTTTGGCTCTTGAGCAGGACACTACCTGCAGGGAGAGCCAAGACTCAGCAGGGGCTGCTGGTCCTGTGAAGCCTGATCATTGAATTTGGCTGATAACTCTTCACTGCCTCGTTGTGATGGTGTTTGGAGAGGGGTGGGTGGGCTTTATAACCAATAAAGTTCTTTCACCTGCTGCTTCAGGCCGTGTTTTGCTGTTGGGGGTAGATGTTAGCAGACAGTGGTGAGCTGAGCCTGCAGCTGGGTGCTTCCAGCAGGAGCAGCCACCAGCTCTGTGGCGGGGAGGGATGACTGGGGCAGTTCCTTCCCCGCTGTGAACAGCACAAAGCCTGGGCCAGCTGTGGTGATATTCCTGAGCACAAGCCATGCTTCCTTCCTCCCTCACTCAGGATGCAAGTCCCCGTCTCTGTTTGTGTTTGGGAGGGGAGGAAGGAGGCCCAGCAGCGCCGGCTGCGCTCCGTTGCTTTTTTGGGAAGGTCTGGGCCGGTGGGGAAGATTGTTTTGCATCAGTGAAGCAGGGCAGCCTCTTTAGTCACACAATCCCAGCATGGTGAGGTTGAAAGGGACCCCTGGAGATCATCCAGTCCAACCCCCTCCTGCTGAAGCAGGGCACCCACAGCAGCTTGCCCAAGAGCACAATAACTTGGAGGGGTTGGAAGCTCTTCAGAGGAGACTCCACAACAACCTCTCTGGGCAGCCTGCTCCAAGCCTCCAGCAGCCTCACACCAAAGAAAATCTCTCCTGTTCAGACAGAACCTCCTGGCTTCCACTTTGTGCCCATTGCCCCTTGTCCTGTCCCTGGGCACCTGACAAGAGCCTGCCCCCAGTCTCTTGTTCCCCATACTTTAGCTCTTGCTGAGCATTGCTCAGCTCCTCTCTGGGGCTGCTCTTCTCCAGGCTGTCAGCCCCAAGGCTCTCAGCCTCTGCTCCTCAGAGATGCTCCAGGCCCCTCAGCATCTTTGTAGCCTCTGCTGGACTCTGTCCAGCAGTTCCCTGTCTCTCCAGCTCTACTGCATGGGCAGGAAGCCATGCTGGGAAAGCCTCAGCATCCAGTGAATCAGTGCTCACTCTGAAATTCCAGTCACATGGAAAAAGAGGTCAGAAAAAAAAAAGAAGAGGTTTAGGAAAGGGCTTAGGAAATCAAATCCAAGCAGCACAGATGACACCTCATGGTTACCCTTCTCCATAACATAGACTGAGGGGCGTTTGTGCAGCCTGTCTGGGCAGGAGTGGATATAGGCAGATCTGCTGAGCAGGTCCATGTATGTCAGTACACCACTGGGATGGAGCTGGATGAGCTCTCCACTCCCTGCTCTGGGCTGCAGGACCTGTAAATCTGAGGAAGCTTGTTCCTTGTTTNAGCCCCTCCTTCACTTGTGGCTCTCCTTTCTCCCAGCCTTTCCTTCACTTGCAGCTCTCTTTTCTCCCAGCCTCTCCATCTACAGCTCTCTTTTCTACCAGCCTTTTCCTTCCTCTGCAGCTCTCCTTTCTCCCAGCCTCTTCTTCACTTCTGGCTCTCCTTTCCCCCAGCCTTTCCTTCCGCTGCAGCTCTCCTTTCTCCCAGCCTCTCCTTCACTTGTGGCTCTCTTTTCTCCCAGCCTTTTCCTTCCTTTGCAGCTCTCCTTTCTCCCAGCCTCTCCTTCATTTGTGGCTCTCCTTTCTCCCAGCCTTTCCTTCCTCTGCAGCTCACTAAACTGTGAGATGGAGCGACCAGAATTGTGAGCAGTGTTTAGGACACATCTACACTGGTGCTATAAGGAGGTCTTCTGGTACATTCTTCCTTCACCTCTTCCAGATGCACAAACAGATTTCCTACACACAATTCCCCACCTTGTGGATGCCAGGGCAGTCCTTGCCTCGATGGCTGTCTGCTGAGTCTCAGATGTAGAGACTTCCATGAACCCTTGATGCCCTCAGAGACCTGTGTCACCATTTCCACCTTGCCTCCTCCTGACACCCCTTTCATTTGGAGCAGTAGTTAACAAACAGCAGCTAATAAACCAAGCAATTTCATATCTGAGCTCCTCGGGCGCTGCAGGGTGAATGCCACTTGGGGCTGACATTTTCTACATGCTCCTTTTATTGATTTGTTCTGAAAAATCTTTTCTCCTGGCATTTCAATTTGAAAGGCTTGGGCTGACTCATGTCCTCCCACAGCAATTTCACTGTGGAGCCTCCCTGCTCCACCACAGCAAGAGGAGCTCGCTGAGGTTTGCTGCTGTGGTGTTTCCAGAGCTGGCTGTTCTCTGTGTCCTTGCTCAAAGGGAGAACCAAGGCTGCCCCTCTGTGTTGCCTTCCTACCCTGTTATTCCTGTAAGCAGCAACCAAAGGAAAGGCTGGGAGAAAGGAGAGCTGCAGAGGAAGGAAAAGGCTGGGGGAAGTAGAGCCACAAGTGAAGGAGAGGCTAGGAGAAAGGAGAGCTGCAGAGGAAGGAAAGACTGGGAGAAAGGAGAGCTGCAGAGGAAGGAAAGACTGGGAGAAAAGAGAGCCACAAGTGAATGAGGGGCTGGGAGGCAGGAGAGCTACAGGTGAAGGAGAGGCTGGGAGAAAGGAGAGC
>VWZE01010400.1:15381-26572 GCA_013396675.1 Eubucco bourcierii
GTTTGCAGTGAGGGTGGTGAGACACTGGCACAGGTTGCCCAGGGAGGTTGTGGCTGCTCCCTGCCTGGAGGTGTTCAAGGCCAGGTTGGAGGAGGCCTTGAGTGAGCTGTGCTAGTGGGAGGTGTCCCTGCCTATGGCAGGGGTTGGAACTGGCTGATCCTTGAGGTCTCTTCCAACCTTCCCATTCTATGATTTTATGATTCTATGCTGTCATCACTCTGGGACTCTGAGTCCTGCAGATACTACTTCCAGTGTTAGGTACAAACCATCCCTGCAGAGGTGGGCTGCTGAGGTCTTGGTGTGACATCCTGCTCAAGTCCTTTGCCAGGCCTGTGCCCTCATGGCTCTGAGCAGTGAGGGGTTTGCTGATGCACTCTTTGGCTTCTGCTTCTGGAACCTCCACCAAGCCAAGGCAGGAGCAGGCAGTGGTGGAGGTCACAGAAGGCAGGGAGCTGGATGAAGGCTCTAAAGATCCTCAAGGCCAAGCCCCTGCATGATCAGCTACACACAGGAATGTGTTCAGATGGGCACTGAAAGTCTCCAGTGATAGGTTCCACCACCTCCCTGGGGAAAACCTCTGAGCAGGAGTTCCTGTACCTGCAGGGCTGCTCTGAGGGGCTGGGACAGAGACAGCCAAGCTGCTGTGGCTGCCCCTGCTTTAGCAGAGGGGTTGGACTGAATGATCTCCAAAGATCCCTTCCAGCCCCCACCATGCTGGGATTCTGTGTAGATTCACCCTGCTTTCCAAGCCTGCTCTCCCAGGACCCTGGGAAGGTTGCTGGGTTTATACAGCAGCTGGGATGCTGACATAGCTACAGGGCTCCATGATTTGGGGGGGTTGCAAGGAACAAACTCAAACACCTTTGTTCTCATCATGAAATCAAATTAACTGGCAGCAAACACCTAGGTGGAATGGCATGGCACAGACTGAGAGGCAGCAAGTTTTGAACCACTGAAGCAGCTCTGTTTGCATAGGGCTGTATCAAGCTGCTGTGTTCCCTCCACAGAAGCCTTCTCTAGCCCGCACACTCAGCACTGACCCTGTAATAAGGCAGCCAGAGCCTGCCCAGCTCCAGCAGAGCCTTTGCATAGGGCTGTTTGCTTAGAGCTGTATCAAGCTGCTGTGTTCCCTCCACAGAAGCCTTCTCTAGCCCCCTGACTCAGCACTGACCCTGTAATAAGGCAGCCAGAGCCTGCCCAGCTCCAGCAGAGCCTTTGCATAGGGCTGTTTGCTTAGAGCTGTATCAAGCTGCTGTTTTCCCTCCACAGAAGCCTTCTCTAGCCCGCAGACTCAGCACTCACCCTGTCACAAGGCAGCCAGAGCCTGCCCAGCTCCAGCAGAGCCTTGGTGCTGCCCAGAGCCATAGCAGCCCTGGTGTCTTGCCCCTCCCTTCCTTCCCCCTTTCCCCTTTCCAACAGCAAAGCCAAGGCAGTGATCTTTTTGGAAACCTTGCAAATAAATCCTTGCCACCACCTCTTGCTCATGGGGTGCTGGTGAGGCTCAGTGCAGGAGGCTGTGGTGCCTCTTTCATTCTCCTCGTTGCTTCAACCTTCAGCCAAGGTGAGCAACCACCACGCTCGTCTGTGAGGGTGCTGAGGCACTGGCATGGGTTGCCCAGAGAAGTTTAGGATGCCTCATCCCTGCAATTGTTTAAGACCAAGCTGGCTGAGGCCTTGAGCAACCTGGGCTAGTGGGAGGAGTCTAGGGACCACCTAAGTGGGTTGGAGCTAGATGATGCAGATGAACTGCCCGGGGAGGTGGTGGAGTCACCCACCCTGGATGCGTTTAAGGGTGGTTTGGATGTGGTGCTTGGGGCTATGGCTTAAGGTGAATCTTGTAGAGTAGGGTTCTAGGTTGGACTTGGTGATCTTCAGGGGCTTTGCCAACCTGCATGCCTGTGTGATTCTGTGATCCTTGAGGTCTCTGCCAAATCAAGTCATTCTGTGACCTTCCCCCTGCATGGCTGCTGCTGTCTCACTCACATGCATGCTCCATGAGGCTTTCAACAGTTTCTAAGGCAAACAAAAGCTGATCCTGGCTTCTGGCACTAGCAGCCCCATTATGGCTTTAGCAGCCACAGGTTAAACCTGTGCAAGGCAAAGCCAAGAACCCAGAGACCTGTTGGGCTCTGCAGCCCACCTCAAGGCTTTGGAGCTTTCCATTTGAGTCACAGGCTCACAGGTTGTCAGGGGTTGGAAGGGACCCAAAGAGCTCATCCAGTCCAAAAAATTCTGCCAGAGCAACCAGACAATGTAGCTCAGGGCACACAGGAACACATCCAGACAGGCCTGGAAAGGCTCCAGAGAAGGAGACTCCACAACCTCTCTGGGCAGCCTGTGCCAGGGCTCTGGGACCCTTACAGTGAAGAAGTTCCCCTTGTGTTGAGCTGGAACCTCCTGTGCTGCAGCTTCCATCCATTGCTCCTTGTCCTGTTGCAGGCAGCAGTAAGCAGAGCCTGTCCCCTCCCTGACCCCCAGCCCTCAGATAGTTATAAACATTGATTAAATCCCCTCTCAGTCTTCTCCTCTCCAGACTAATCAGCCTCAGGTCCCTCAGGCTTTCCTCACCAGGCAGTGCTGCAGTCCCCTCAGCATCCTCATAGCTCCTCACTGGACCCTCTCCAGCAGATCCCTGTCCCTCTTCAACTGGGGAGCCCAANTCACTGCAAACAACTTCCTCCTAACATCCACTTGCAATCTCCCCTCTGACACTTCAAACCCATTTCCCTTGTCCTGCCATTACCAGACCTTGTCAATAGTCCCTCCCCAGCCTTCCTGGAGCCCCCTGCAGATACTGGAAGGCTACTCTAAGGTCTCCTGGAAGCCTTCTCTTCTGCAGGCTGCACAGCCCCAACTCTCTCAGCCTGTCCTCATAGCAGAGCTGCTGCAGCCCTCTGAGCATCCTCGTGGCCTCCTCTGGACCCACTCCAACACTTCCATGTCCTTCCTGTGCTGGGGGCTCCAGAACTGCACACAGGACTCCAGGTGGGGTCTGACAAGAGCAGAGTAAAGCGGCAGAATCTTCCCTTTTCTGGTGTTTGCAATCTGTTCAGCCTTGCTACCTGAGATGGTGAAGGTGGTACATCTTGCCTGAAAGCACCTTTAGGAGGGGTATAATTAGGGTCCTGGATTTTCTTACATGAGTCCTAGTTGCTAGGCCCTTCAGAAGAAGTTTGTTGGGTTTTTTTTTAGCTGTCATTCTTTCCGCCTCTGCTCTTGTCAGAGCAGTTCTTGTACCTCTAGCACTGCCCTGCCATTGAAGCCATGTCCTCCCATATAACCATTCCTTGATCCTTGGTAGCTGGAGTAGCTGGGATTTTCTTTTGCAGTCTGGAACCCTTCTCCAGGGGAATAGCTCTGCTCCCATGAGTCTTGAGATACTCACTTTGTTTGGGTAAGGAGCTGTAATGCCGCTGGGCTTGCTGGAAGCTCTCTCTTTCTTCTTGCCACTGCCCTTGCATTTGAACCTCTACCCACATGGAGTGTCTGCCACTTTGTGAGTAGGTCTTGGTGTTTGGCAGTGGTGACAGGAGGAGGATCCCTCTGATCATGTGGGCAAGGCAGTGCTCAAGCTACTCAGGGTAGAGTAGAGGGAGAGGAGAACCTTCCTTGACCTGCTGGACACACTCTTCTCAATGCAGCCCAGGACAGCCCATCAAGAGGATCCTCTCCACCTTCCTCCCCTCCACCTCCCCAGGCAGCCTGGATTTTAAAGCCCTGCTGTTATCCCAGGTTTACTCTGAGTTATCTCCTACTCTATCTGCCTCCAACGAAATCATTACCACAGATTACATCCTGAGCAGAGCTGGCTGGGAGCTGCACTTTCCATTCCTTGGGAAATCCTGACATTAAGAGCTTGACTGGGGAGGAAAGGGAAAAAATAAAAAACCCAACCCAAACCTGGAATTCTTGTGTTTGCCAAACCCCAACCATTTCCTCCCAGCAATCAATTTAGGGCCATTAGAGTGCTTCACTTCAGCCACTCTTTTCATTACCCCTTTCATTCCCCTGCAGCTGTACCTCCCACACCACAAGCAGGTGCAATTAGGCAGCTGAAGACAATAAAGTGTTCGAATTTACAGCCTGCATTAGAAGAAATTCAGTGAAGTGACAAAGCAGAACCGTCCTGCATTCAAATCTGGGTGTTTGATAGTGGCCAAATAAAATATTTCAGCTTCTTGCTTCTGCTGCTGGAAAATGTTGTTGGAATCAGCACATTTCTAGCACGTGGCTCAGGTTCAATCAATAAGCTTTTGGGGATGGAAAGTTGGACTGAGAAGCATTTTTCAGTGGCTTTCCTAGCCAAGGTGTTCCCATCCTACTCATTCCCAAAGCACTCTCTCCCATCCTAGAATCAGAGAATCAGTCAGGGTTGGAAGAGACCACAAGGAGCAGCCAGTTCCAATCTCCCTGCCATGCCCAGGGACACCTCACACTAAGATCAGGCTGCCCAGAGCCTCATCCAGCCTGACCTGAAACACCTCCAGGGAGGGAGCCTCAACCACCTCCCTGGGCAACCCATTCCAGGTTCTCACCACTCTCATGCTGAAGAACTTCCTCCTCACCTCCAGGCTGAATCTCTCCACCTCCAGCTTTGCTCCATTCCCCCCAGTCCTGTCCTGATAGCTTAAAAAGTCCCTCCTCAGCTTTTTTGTAGCCCACTTCAGATAGTACAAGCCCACAATAAGGTCACCTGGGAGCCTTCTCTTCTCCAGACTGCGCAGCCCCAACTTCCTTTGTCTGTCCTCACAGCAGAGCAGCTTCAGCCCTCTGAGCATCCTCGTGGCCCTTCTCTGGACATGCTCCAGTATCTCCACATCCCTCTTGTAACAGGGGCTCCAGCCTCCTTTTAAACACCTCCAGGGATGGGCACTCCACCACCTCCCTGGGCAGTCCATTCCAACACCAATCACTCTTGCTGGCAAGAACTTCCTAACATCCAGCCTGACCCTGCCCTGGCACAGCTTGAGGCTGTGTTCTCTTGTTCTGTCCCTGGGTGCCTGGCAGCAGAGCCCAACCCCAGCTGGCTACAACCTCCCTTCAGGGAGCTGTAGACAGCACCCCCAAGTCCCTCTCCTCAGGGCTGCTCTCCAGCCAGGCACTGCTGAGCCTGGATTTGTGCTTCGGATTGCCTCAACCCAGCTGCAGGATCTTGCCCTTGGTCTTGTTGAACCTCATGATGTTAGCTTGTGCCCACCTCTCCAGCCTGTCCAGGTGCCTCTGGATGGATCCTTCCCTCCAGCCTGTCAGCAGCACCACACAGCTTGGTGTGATCAGCAAACTTGCTAAGGCTGCACTCAATGCCTCTGCCCATGGCACCAACAGAGGTGTTGAACAAGACTGGTCCCAGGACTGATGCCTGAAAGACTCTGCTTGTCACTGCCTCCACTGGGACATGGAGCCATTGACAGTCACTCTGTGGGTGCAGCAACCAAGCCAGTTCTTTATCCATCTGGTGGCCCACCCATCAAACCCATGTGCCACCAGCTTGGAGACCAGGATGTGGTGTGGGACAGTGTCGAAGGCCTTGCTGAGGTCTTCTATGTGCTGGTGTTCAAATGCTGTGCTGGCAGATAAGCAACAGGCACAGAAAGAGAATGCTTTTCCAGCCTCATACTCCAATCCTGAACATCAGAATCATGGAATTGTCTTGGTTGGAAATGACCTTCCAGGTCATCAACTCCAATATTTAACCCAGCACTGCCAGGGCACCACCAAACCATGCTCCTCAGCACCACATCTGCACAGCTTTGAAACCCCTCCAGGAATGGGGACTCCACCACTGCCCTGGACAGCCTGGGTCAGGCCTTGACAACTCTCAAGGGGAAGAAATTGTTCCTCTTGTCCAACCTAAAGCAGTCCTGCTGGAGCTTGAGGTCATTTCCTCTTGTCCTATCACTTGTTCCTTGGGATATGTGACCAACCCCAGCTGGCTCCAGCCTCCTTTCAGGGAGCTGTAGAGAGCAATGAGGTCTCCCCTCAGCCTCCTCTTCTCCAGATTAAACAAGCCAAAGTCCTTCAGCTGCTCCTCCCCAACCCTGTTCTCCAGACCCTTCACCAGCTTCTCTCCCCTTCTCTAGACCCC
Organism: Eubucco bourcierii; assembly: GCA_013396675.1. Lineage (NCBI taxonomy): Eukaryota > Metazoa > Chordata > Aves > Piciformes > Ramphastidae > Eubucco > Eubucco bourcierii. Next base: position 21,467 of record VWZE01010400.1, read on the forward strand.
CTCCAGCCTCTCAATGTCCTTCTTGGAGTGAGTGGCCCAAAACTGAAGGCAGTGTTCAAGGTGTGGCTTCACCAGTGCCCAATACAGGGAGACAGTCACTGCCCTGCTCCTGCTGCCCACACCATTGCTGATCCAGGCCAGGATGCTGGTGGCCTTCTTGGTCACCTGAGCACACATTGGCTCATCTTCAGCCACTGCCAGCCAATACATCAAGGTCCTTTTCCACCATGCAGTTTCCAGCCACTCTGCCCCAAGCCTGAAGCATTCATGAGGTTGCTGTGCTCCAAGTGCAGGACCTGGCACTTGGCCATGCTGAACCTCACACCAAACCAGGCAGTCATTAGTAGTTCAGCAGAGACATTGCATCATCAGCTGACGTGTTTAATGCTGTCTCTTGGGCTTGACAGCTCAGTAGTGACCTGTGAGTCTGTCAGCCTTGGCCATTTGTGAGGTTCCCCAACAGTGAGATGCAGACATTGCACTTCAAAAAGACCCAATGACGTCAGCCTGCACTTGTCAGGGTCAGGTTGAGTGAAGCTAGGTCAGTCTGGTGCCTTCCACGAACAGCTCACCCTCCTTCCCTCCCTCCCATCACCATGTCTGCTCTGCTCCTTCCCTATCCATGGAAGATTTTCCTTCTCTGTATTTGGATAAACCCCAACCTTTGCAGGAGCTAAGTATAGGTTTGGTTTTCTGCAGCTTAGTCCAGCTGCTGACAGATATTGCAGTATCACAGTATCACAGTCTCACAGTATCACCAAGGTTGGAAGAGACCTCAAAGCTCATCAAGTCCAACCCAATACCACAGCCCTCAAGACCAGACCATGGCACCAAGTGCCACGTCCAAACCTGTCTTGAACACCTCCAGGGACGCTGACTCCACCACCTCCCTGGGCAGCCCATTCCAGCAGTCAATGACTCTCTCAGGCAACAACTTTCTCCTCACCTCCAGCCTAAACTTCCCCTGGCACAGCTTCAGACTGTGTCCTCTTGTTCTGGTGCTGCTTGCCTGAGAGAAGAAAGCAACCTCCTGCTGGCTACAAGCACCCTTCAGGTAGCTGGAGACAGCAAGAAGGTCTCCCCTGAGCCTCCTCTTCTCCAGGCTAACCAATCCCAGCTACCTCAGCCTCTCTCCACAGGGCTGTGCTCCAGGCCTCTGCCCAGCCTCGTTGCCCTTCTCTGGACACCCTCAAGCACCTCAATGTCCTTCTTCAATGGAGGGGCCCAGAACTGGACACAGGACTCAAGGTGTGGCCTAACAGTGCAGAGTCCAGGGGGAGAATGAGCTCCCTGCTCCTGCTGGCCACACTCTTGCTGATGCAGGCCAAGATGCCATTGGCCTTCTTGGCCACCTGGGCACACTGCTGGCTCATGTTCAGGTGGGTGTCAATCAGCACCCCCAGATCCCTTTCTGTTTGGCTGCTCTCTGCTTTAGATGATCTTGGAGGTCCCTTCCAGCCCAAACCTTCCTAGGATTCTAATCATAGGGAAAGGAGAACCAGGAGCCACTCTCCAAGGTTGGGTTGATTTTGGGTGCAGCTAGATTAAGGAGACACATTGCCCCCACAAGTTAGCTGGTGAGCAGTCAGCCCAAAAAAAAGAGACAAGGATGGAGAACAAGGCAGGGCCCAGTCCTGCTCTGCCTCTAAGAAAACCACATTCAGCAGCAGGGGCAGGATAAAAGCATCCTCTGCCCCTCTGCATGCAGTAAGGCATCTGCAACCCTCCAATGCAACCAGCAGCACAACCCCAGTGGGGCTGCAACTCCAAGGAGGTGGTTTGGGCATAGCTCTGAAGCAGGTGAGGAGAACAATGTCCAAGGGCTTTCAGAAGTAAACTGTGAGAACAGTAAAAACATTGGCACAGAACTTCCCTTGGGCACAGCTGGGGCTCCACACTCTGGTGCCAGGGAGTTTGATGAGAGGCGACATGGTCAGATGTACAAAGGTGCAACTGCTCCAACCCTGCTCTTCCCAACAGCTAAACCCTTAGAATCATAGAATCATAGAATGGTAAGGTTGGAAGGGACCTCAAGGATCAGCCAGTTCCAACCCCCTGCCATAGGCAGGGACACCTCCCACTAGCACAGCTCACTCAAGGCCTCCTCCAACCTGGCCTTGAATACCTCCAGGGAGGGAGCAGCCACAACCTCCCTGGGCAACCTGTGCCAGTGCCTCACCACCCTCACTGCAAACAACTTCCTCCTGACATCCACTTTCAATCTCCCCTCTGCCACTTCAAACCCATTCCCCTTGTCCTGGCATTGCAAGCCCTTGTCAATAGTCCCTCCCCAGCCTTCCTGTAACCCCCTTCAGATCCTGGAAGGCTACTCTAAGGTCTCCTGGAAGCCTTCTCTTCTGCAGGCTGCAGAGCCCCAACTCTCTCAGCCTGTCCTCACAGCAGAGCTGCTGCAGCCCTCTCAGCATCTTGGTGGTCTCCTCTGGACCTGCTCCAACACTTCCATGTCCCTCCTGTGCTGAGGGCTTCAGAACTGCACACAGGACTGCAGGTGGGGTCTGAGGAGAACAGAGTAAAAGGGCAGAATCCCCTCCCTTGCCCTGCTGGAAAGCTTCCAAAACAAGAGAAAAGGGAGCTGACACAGAGCATGAGAAACCTCAAAGCTAATGGTTGCACTTGGGCAAAGTTGTAACCAAATAAAGCCACGATGGGCACAGGCAGACAAACGCAGCCAGACACTGCTCTGGGCCCCACCTGCAATAAAGCCTAATCTCAGGGCTGGAGTCATCCTCTCCTGAGAGCTCATAAAGTGCCATCATATGTATAAAACACTCCATGAGGGTTTGGGAGCAGTGCCAGAGCCAATGGCACTCCTGCCTCTTGTGCAGAGAGGAGGTTCACTCTGGCTGAGCTCCTCGCTGCCTGCTCAGCACACTCTCCAGGAGCAGCAGAGGAACTCCTGCTCAGAGGTTTTCCCCAGGGAGGTGGTGGAGCCTATCACTGGAGACTTTCAGTGCCCATCTGGACACGTTCCTGTGTGTAGATGATCACAAAGTGGTTTGGCCTTGAGGATCTTTAGAGCCTTCATCCAACCCCCTGCCTTTTGTGATCTCCACCACTGCCTGCTCCTGCCTTGGCTCGGTGGAGGTTCCAGAAGCAGAAGCCAAAGAGTGCATCAGCAAACCCCTCACTGCTCAGAGCCATGAGGGCACAGGCCTGGCAAAGGCACCATGGAGAGGGACTTGTGCAGGATGTCACACCCAGACCTCAGCAGCCCAACTCTGAAGGGATGGTTTGTACCTAGCAGTGGAAGTAGTATCACAGGATCACAGTCTCACAGTATCACCAGGGTTGGAAGAGACCTCAAAGCTCATCAAGTCCAACCCATCACCACAGCCCTCAAGACCAGACCATGGCACCAAGTGCCACATCCAAACCTGCCTTGAACACCTCCAGGGACGCTGACTCCACCACCTCCCTGGGCAGCCCATTCCAGCACTCAATGACTCTCTCAGGCAACAACTTTCTCCTCACCTCCAGCCTAAACTTCCCCTGGCACAGCTTGAGACTGTGTCCTCTTGTTCTGCTGCTGCTTGCCTGAGAGAAGAAAGCAACCTCCTCCTGGCTACAAGCACCCTTCAGGTAGCTGTAGACCAACCACCCTTCAGGTAATATCTGCAGGACTCAGAGTCCCAGAGTGATGAGAGCAGCACACAAACAGCTCACCCATATCCAAAAGCTTTCTCCTGCTGTTCCAGCCCACTCACACCTCCACAGCTCCCTTGGCTGTCTCTGTCCCAGCCCCTCAGAGCAGCCCTGCAGCTGTGGGTGCATCTGGTTGAGCCAGCAGCCCCCACACACAGGGGTTGGCTTCCCACTTTCTACCTGCCCTCATTTTATCCCCAGGTCCCTGAGCTTCTCCTGCAGCCAGAGCCTCCTCCTTACTGAATCACAATGCAACCACCTGAGGTTTTTTGGGAGGGAGACACATCCAACACTGGGCACAAACTTCCCAGCATGGCTTCAGTTGTCCTTCCCACTACCATTTACTCCTTTGCACTGGGAGAAGCTGCTGCACTGCCCTAGCTTCTCTTTTCATCCTTTCCATGGAGTCTCAGCTTGGTAGGGGTGGAAGAGACCTCTGGAGATCACCCAGTCTGATCTCCCCCTGCTAAAGCAGGGCAGCCACAGCAGCTTGCCCAGCAGCACAATGCCCAGCTGGGTTTGGAAGCTCTCCAGACAAAGAGATACCACAATCTCTCTGGGCAGCCTGCTCCAGGGCTTCAGAACCCTCACAACAATGAAATTTCTCCTTCTGTTCAAGGTGGAACCTCCTGGCTTCCAGTTTGTGCCCACTGCCTCTTGTCCTGGCACTGGGTACCACTGACAAGAGTTTGGCCCCAGCCTCCTGCCTCCCACAGCTCCTTTAGCTCTTGCTGAGCATTGCTCAGCTGCCCTCTGGGGCTGCTCTTGTGCAGGCTCTCAGCCCCAGGGCTCTCAGCCTTTGCTCCTCACAGAGCTACTCCAGGCCCCTCAGCATACTTGCAGCCTCCCCTGGACTCTCTCCAGCAGTTTTCAGTCTCTCTTGAACTGGGGAGCCCAGAACTGGACCCAGCACTAAAAATGTGGCCTCACAAAGGTAGAGGGAGAGGAGAACCTCCCTTGGCCTGCTGGCCACACTCCTCTTCATGCACCCCAGGAGTCCATTGTCCTTTTTGACCATGAGGGCACATTGCTTTAATGTCCAGAATTCTACCACTCAATCTCTCCCTGCTGCCCTCAGCAGTGATTTTGGGGCTGCTGAGGTGCCCCATGCTCCTGGGGCAATCACAACACACAAGATGCTTCTGCCATTAGTCAGGGCAGCCACAACAATTCCTGCTGCTCATAAGCTCCACCAGGCCACAGAGCAGGGAGAAGCAGCAGGTGCCACCCAAAGACACTGCTGTGTAGATAAGAGACAGAGTGCTGCCTCAGCACAAATCATACCTGCCAAAGTGCTGAGTCATCAGACAGCAGGGAGCCAGGTGAACAGCCAGCAATGAAGGCTGGAGGAGACATCTTCCTAAGATGGGTCAGTACAACCCCAAACATAACTCCAGGATGGGTGGGAAATGGCTGACAGCAATCCTGAGGAACAGGCCCTGG
>VWZE01010400.1:26835-41939 GCA_013396675.1 Eubucco bourcierii
ATCAAAGATCACATTTGGTGATTCTGTGCTCCACAACCTTCCTGGAGGTTTTCAAGGCCAGGTTGGATGAGGCCTTGAGTAACCTGTTCTAGTGGGAGGTGTCCCTGCCTATGGCAAGGGGTTGGAACAAAATGAGCTTTGAGGTCCCTTCCAACCTAAATTCTATGATAAGAAAACTTCTCAAGGTGTCAGGTAGCTTTGCTCAAGGTAGAGTTGAGTGAAAAACTCCCTGCATTGGGAATGAAGAGGAGGAGGAGAAAATGCTTTTTCCAGGAAAGGTCTTGGCACACCCCAAATATGCCTTTAAAGTAGAACATCACCAGAAAAAAAAAAAAAAAAAAAAAACCAAAAAAAAAACAAAAAAATGTTTCTCAAAAATGAGAGGGGGNTTAATGGAACATAAAAGCTCTTAAAAAAAAAAAAAAAAAAAAAAAAAAAAAAAAAAAAAAAAAAACAAACCAACAAAAAAACCACAAAAGTGTCTTGCAAATATGTGAGGAGTGTGCAGGACACAAGACAGGGACCACAGGCCTGGGGAGGATCAGCAGGACCTGCCCAGCCCCACACAGTGTCTGCTTTTGTTCAGCAGCAATTAGTACATTCCTGGTGAGCTAAGGACTAAGAGAAGAGGCATTCCTTGTCCCAGCCAGACCAGTGGGGGGATGATGGATGGCATCCCAAAAGCAGGCTCAGAATGCAGTGGAACAGCTCTGGGAATGCAGGGAGGACACAGCAGTACCCACAGCTAGGAGGGAAGGATGCCACAGGGCTCCACACAGGGGCAGGGCTGTGTCCCTGCCATGGGGCTTCTCTCTTGGGCCACCTGCAGTGAAGCCTCCTGTGTCAGCTGCTGGCCCAGACCTCAACATCTCCCTCTGTGCTGGTGTCCACCAGGAGACATCTGGTTGATGTCTGAGAATTGAAAGAGAGACAAATCCTCCCTGTGAGTATGAAGTGAGCCCAGCTGCACAGCATGGGTGAGGCATCCAGCTCAAAGGGGCTAAAGCAGAAATAATCACACAGAGTCTCAGCATGGTGGGAGTTGGAAGGGACCTCTGGGCATCATCCAGTCCAACCCCCTTGCTAAAGCAGGGCACCCACAGCAGCTTGCCCAGCAGCACAGTGCCCAGTTGGGATTGGAAGCTTTTCAGAGAATGAGACTCCACAACCTCTTTGGGCAGCCTGCTCCAGGCCTCCAGCACCCTCACACCAAAGAACTTTTTCCTCCTGTTCAGATGGAACCTCCTGGATCCCAGTTTGTGACCATTGCCCCTTGTTCTATCACTGGACAGGACTAAGAAGAGTCTGACCCCATCCTCTTGCCCCCCACCCTTTAGCTATTGATCACCACTGAGAATATTCCCTCTGGGCATTTAATGCCCCCATTGTCAGCATCTTGCACAATGTTCTGCTTCATCTGATGGGTGTAGGAGGTCTCAGTCCTGCCCTGCACCCAACACATCAGCCTGACAACAAACACAGTGGGACTCCCTCTGTGCCCAGCACAATCACTCTCTGGTGCCAGCACAGGCAAAGGGAATTTCTGAGCTGTTCTCACAGTGTCCTTCCTCCAGAACCTCTGCAGTGTTTTGGAACCCCCAAAGGGCAGCACAAAGAGATCAGGGTGGACAATATTATAAAGCCCAAATTGCTCATTCATGTCAGTGGAAAGGCTCTGGTTTAGAAGACACTTACTTGGCTTCTGCAGATCTCCTGCACTACAGAAAAGTTCAGGTTTTCCTTCCCCTGTGAGGTGTAAACCCAAACCCTCTGCTGCTCTCCCCTCTGATGTGCACAGAGTCAAATCTGCACCCACCCCCTGACCCACCCAAACCCAAAGACTCTGCTTAGCTCCACAATTCCCACTTGATGTGGGGAGAGGTCTCTGCCTCCAGAGCCACAGCAGCTTGAAGTTACAGCTTCCCCAGGGCACTCAGGTGCACCATGATAGCAGGGTCAGGGCTCACAGCCCCACCCCAGCAGTCCCACACTGCACCCAATGTCACCTTGGCTCCCAGCTGTGACCTTCTCTAGGGATAGCTGTGGTGTGTCACAGACAAAGTCAGAGCAAGCTGGAGGCTGCCAGCCAGGGCAGGCCCCCTGTGATCATAGAATCATAGAGTCACAGAATGGTAAGGTTGGAAGGGACCTCAAGGGTCATCTAGTTCCAACCCCCTGCCATAGGCAGGGACACCTCCCACTAGTACAGGTCACTCAAGGCCTCATCCAAGNTTCAAACCCATTCCCCTTGTCCTGGCATTCCCAGACCTTGTCAATAGTCCCTCCCCAGTTCTCCTGTAGCCCCCTTCAGATCCTGGAAGGCCACTCCAAGCTCTCCTGAAAGCCTTCTCTTCTGCAGGCTGCAGAGCCCCAACTCTCTCAGCCTGTCCTCACAGCAGAGCTGCTGCAGCCCTCTCAGCATCTTGGTGGTCTCCTCTGGACTGGCTCCAACACTTCCATGTCCTTCCTGTGCTGAGGGCTCCAGAACTGCACACAGTGCAGATGCCCATGGGGACACACCTAGGCTGTCCCTAGGTGACTCACATGTCCCTTTGTGGCACAGAGATAGGCTGAAAGGTCTCTGCCAAGCCAAGGCATCATTCTGTAACTCACTAAGATGACACCAAGGGGAACCTGGATGTGTGAGGGCTGTGTCTAGTGGTCCCTTGCACTGAGCTTTCATGGGGAGAAAGCAAGCAGCCCCTGCATGCAGCCCAGCACACCTCTGCCACAAGAAAAGCCTTCTGCTGTCAGCACAGCTGCAGCCCTGAGGCATCACCCACATTTGGAGCAGACAGGTGGCAACATCAATGCCATGGAACCACAAAACTGTCTGGGTGAGAAAAACCTTTTCAGGTCATCCAGCCCAACCATTCTCTAACTCCAAGTCTACTGTAAAACCATCTCAGCACCACATCTCTGCATCTGGAACAACACAGGGAAAGAAGAAAGACATTCTCAGCCATCTGCTGATTAAACCTCACAGTTCTCCAGCCTTGCCCTCAGTAAGCTGTGATTTAAATGCTTACATTTGTGATCAAAACACCCACACTTAGCTAGCTCTGATTTTTTTGTAGCTAAAAGTGTTGAATCAAATTATTCTCATCTCTCTATAAAAGCTGCACAGTAACAGCACAGACCTATGGGATCAGTACCCAAAATCCAGCAGAAACTTCCCACTGCTATCAGAGATTCACAATATCCCAGCATGGTGGGAGTTGGAAGGGACCTCTGGAGATCATCCAGTCCAACCTCCTGCCAAAGCACGGCACCCACAGCAGCTTGCCCAGCAGCACAGTGCCCAGCTGGACTTGGAAGCTCTCCACACAAGGAGACTCCACAGCCTCTCTGGGCAGCCTGTTCCAGGCCTCCAGCACCCTCACAATAAAGAAATTTTCCCTTCTGTTCAAATGGAACCTCCTAGGTTCCACTTTGTGCCCACTGCCCCTTGTCCTGGCACTGGGCACCACTGACAAGAGTCTGGTCCCATTCTGTTGACCCCAGCCCTTAGTTCTTGCTGAGCATTGCTCAGCTGCCCTCTGGGGCTGCTCTTGTGCAGGCTCTCAGCCCCAGGGCTCTCAGCCTTTGCGCCTCACAGAGCGGCTCCAGGCCCCTCAGCAGCTTCGTAGCCTCCACTGGTCTCTCCCCAGCAGTTCTCTGTCCCTCCTGACATGGGGAGCCCAGAACTGGACTCAGCACTGCAACTGTGCCTCCCTAGGGCAGAGTAAATGTGAAGGAGAACCTCCCTGGCCTTGCACATGGATTTATTGGGGCAATCACAGCCTGAGCAGAAACTCCAGACTGTCCCATGAATCACCCAGACAGGAAGGGCACAGGTTGCACCCAAGGCTCTGGCACTCCTGAGGGATATCTCCTGCATGAAGATGGGTGACACTAACCCCACCACTTCCAAAGGTCAGCCCAGGCACAGCCTTGGCCAGCTTCTCCAGGCACCCTGCCTGGGAAGTGTCTAATACTCTACCTGCAGTTCACTAGCCCTAAATCAGTGCCTGGAGTTACAGACAACATTGTAAAAGTCTGAGTCAGGCAGCATGTTGAGGAGACTCCCAGGTGGTGCTGACAGCTGTCTGATTCCTAACACACGTGTGAGTCGTCCCCATCTCTGCTGCTGCAGGCTGGGAGCAGGGCAGAGGCCACATCCAGCCCACAGAGGGTTGCAGAAAGATCACAGACTCCAGACTGGTTTGGGCTGGGACCTTCCAAGCTCTTCCAGGCCAACCCCCTGCAGGCAGCAGGGACAGCTGCAGCTAGAGCAGGTTGCTCACAGCCCCACACAACCTGAGCTGCAATGGTGCCAGCCATGGGGCAGCTCCCACCTCTCTGGGCAACCTGGGGCAGGCTCTCACCACCCTCAGGGTCAAATATTTCTCCCTTCTCTCCAGTCTCAATCTCCCTCTTTGAGTTTCAGACCACCACCCCTTGTCCTGTCACCACAGGCCCTGCTCAAAACTCTGTCCCCAGCTTTCTGCTCAGCCTCTTGAAGCACTGCAAGGATGCCAGAAGCTCTCCCTGGAGCCTTCTCCTTTCCAACTCTCCCAGCCTGGCCTCATAGGACCAGGGATGGGAAGTCTGAATTAGTCTTTCTTTGAGTTGAGTTGTTCTGTTTTTGCAGTGTGCTGGGCAGAAACAGCTGGGGCAGGTGGGATTTCCCAAGAGGAGATTCCTGCTCTCACAGGGCTGGAGAACCTCTCTCTGCCCAAAGAGGTTGTGGAGTCTCCTTCTCTGAAGACTTTCAAACCCACCTGGATGCATTCCTGTGTAAACTGCCTTGGGTGACCCTAACCTTGGCAGGGAGGTTGGACTCAATAATCTCTGGAGGTCCCTTCCAAGCTCTAAGCTTCTGTTATTCTGTGATCATACTTCCTTTTCAGGAACCCAAAATCTCAGGGGATGGGGAAAGGACCCTGCCACAGGCTCCTGCAGTCTGACACTGTGATAAAGGAGCACAGAGCATTGATAACAACTGCTGACAGGAGAATCTGGCCCTATCCACACAGCAGGAGCCAGCTCTGCTGTGAGACATTGCAGCACTTTCTGTGCTTGCTACCTAGAAACACTGCGGGTGGCTTTGTGCCTTATGCAAAGGACACAGGCAAAGGGCCCAAACACCACCTCCTGCCTATGAGGGTAGGCACTGGTGGACCTCAAAGCTTGAGGAATCCCTGCTTTGGAGCAAAAAAAGCTTGGTGCTGGCCTCTGCCTTTCAGAGCCAGCTGGTTCCTCTGCTGCCATTTCAACCAGCTTTGGATTAAGGTTAAGGATCGAGACCCTGCCAAGAATTTGGGCTGAGCAGTTCCCATCTGAGCACACATTTAGGAAGGCTGGAAGGGCCAGCACCCTGCAGGCAACTGCCAAAACAAGTGCTTGTATTATCCAACAGTTTCCTCCCCTGAGACCTGACCTGTGAAAGAGCAAATCAAAGCCAAGAAGCCTTAGGTTGTGGAGCAGCAGCTCTACAGAAAGAAAAGGGCTCAGGAACTGGGTTGCAGCACCTCTGGGTGTTCCCTTCCTCACATGCATGTGACTCAAATCCCAGCCAGGGTGGAAGGAAGCTTTCTGGAGCAGAATCAGTTCCACCAAGGGGAAAAAACAAAACCAAAAAAAAAAAAAAAAAAAAAAAAAAAAGAGGAAACAACAAAAATAAATCAGGGTGGAGGAGTCCTGAGGTGACTGTAGACTGAGTTCTGCTCTTCAGTGCTGCCCCAGTGTGCTGCAGCCAACTCTCCCCCATCACAACTGCTCACAGCAGCTCCTCCCTGCTGTCGATGTTCCAGGCTGGTGCATCCCACACCCACCACAGAGGTCTCTCAGGAGCCATTGCAGGTTCATTTCCTATCACCTGCAAGCTGAAATATCTTCAGGACATCTCCATGCTGGCAAACAAACCTCCCACACCACAACTTGTTCACACTTCCTTGCTGTGAGGGTGCTGGAGCCCTGGAGCAGGCTGCCCAGAGAGGTTGTGGAGTCTGCTTCTCTGGAGACTTTCAAAAGCCACCTGGATGTGTTCCTGTGTGACCTACCCTGAGGTGCACCCAGAGAGTGGTGATCAAGGGCACAATGTCCACCTGGAAACCAGTGCCAAGTGCTGTCCCTCAGGGGTCAGTGCTGGCACCAGTGCACCTTTGTCAGTGCCATGGACAGAGGAATCAGTGCAGCCTCAGCAAGTGTGCAGCTGGCACCAAGCTGTGTGGCACAGTCACTTGCTAGAGGGTAGGGATCCATCCAGAGGGACCTGGACAGACTGCAGAGCTGTGCCCAGGCCAACCTCAGGACATTCAACAAGGCCAAGTGGAAGGTCCTGCACCTGGGTAGGCACAATGCCAAGCACAGCTCCAGGCTGGGTGGGGAATGGCTGAGAGCAGCCCTGAGGTACAGGCCCTGGAGGTGTGGGGTGATGAAAAGCTCCAGATGAGGCTGCAGTGTGAGTGCAGCCCAGACAGCAACTGTGTGCTGGGCTGCAGCAAGAGCAGTGTGGGCAGCAGGGCAAGGGAGGGGATTGTGCCCCTTGGCTCTGCTCTCCTCAGACCCCACCTGCAGTCCTGGGTGCAGTTCTGGAGCCCCCAGCACAGGAAGGACATGGAAGTGTTGGAGCCAGTGCAGAGGAGGCCACCAAGATGCTGAGAGGGCTGCAGCAGCTCTGCTGTGAGGACAGGCTGAGAGAGTTGGGGCTCTGCAGCCTGGAGAGGAGAAGGCTTCCAGGAGAGCTTGGAGTGGCCTTGCAGGATCTGAAGGGGGCTGCAGGAAGGCTGGGGAGGGACTATTGACAAGGTCTGGGAATGCCAGGACAAGGGGAATGGGTTTGAAGTGGCAGAGGGGAGATTGAAAGTGGATGTTAGGAGGAAGTTGTTTGCAGTGAGGGTGGTGAGACACTGGCACAGGTTGCCCAGGGAGGTTGTGGCTGCTCCCTGCCTGGAGGTGTTCAAGGCCAGGTTGGAGGAGGTCTTGAGTGAGCTGTGCTAGTGGGAGGTGTCCCTGCCTATGGCAGGGGGTTGGAACTGGCTGATCCTTGAGGTCCCTTCCAACCTTCCCATTCTATGATTCTATGATTCTATGATTCTATGATCCTGCTTTGCAGGGGGGTTGGACTGGATTATCTCTTTGGGTTGATTCCTTCCAACCCCTAACATTGTGTGATTCTGTCTGCAAGAGTGAAGGGGTCAGGCTGGTTGGCATTACAGCAGCAGTGCAGTGGCTGGAGTGGATGATCTTAAAGGCCTTTAAGGTTCTACACCAGCAGCTGGGAGAGGCTTTCACTTCAGTATTGCTGCATCACTGCTGCATTAAATGTTGGCTCTTCTGTAGCATGGTGATGACCTAAATGCTTCCTGCTAATGGCTTTGCTGTACTGCAGAGGTGAAAATGAAGCTGCACTGAAGCAAAAGCAAAGCACTTTGCATCTGGAGAGGGAATCCCTGACTTGCAGCATGCTTTGAGCCAAGAAAATCATCTCACTTCTGTGTCTGCTTGCCCTTACCTGTTCAGAGGGCCACAAGAGGATTGGGAGTTGTTGCCTACAAGCAGCACTGATCACTGCAATAAATCTCCCCTGCCTGCCAGCCTGGACCACAGTGCCAGGTGCTGCATCTCCATCCTGCACCAGTGTGGGAGCTCCTCCCTAAAGGGATTCTGTCCAAACCTCTTGCTGTCAGACCAAGCCTTTCACTTGACTCAGGGAATCCAGAGCAGGGACTAGAGCAGCATCTGTGGCTGCCATCAGAAAGGAAATCCTCAGCACATCACTCAGAATCATAGAATCAAACAAGTTGGAAGAGACCTCCAAGCTCATCCAGCCCAACCTACCATCCAGCCCTAGCCAATCAACCAGACCATGGCACTAAGTGCCCCATCCAGGCTTTGCTTGAACAAGAGTCCTGCACCTGGGAAGGAATAATAAACTACACCAGTAACAGGTTGGGAGTGATCTGCTGGAGAGCAGTCCTGTGGAGAGGGAGCTGGGAGTGCTGGGGGAGAACATCCATGGCACAGCAATAAGCCCTGGTGGCCAAGAGGGCCAATGGGATCCTGGGGGGCATTAAGAAGAGTGTGTCCAGCAGACCCAGGGAGGTTCTCCTCCCACTCTATTCTGCCCTGGGGAGACCTCAGCTTGAGTGCTGCCTTCAGTTTTGGGCTGCCCAGTTTAAGAGGGACAGGGAGAAGATAGAATCATAGAATGGTAAGGTTGGAAGGGACCTCAAGGATCATCCAGTTCCAACCCCTGCCATAGGCAGGGACACCTCCCACTAGCACAGCTCACTCAAGGCCTCCTCCAACCCAGCCTTGAACACCTCCAGAGAGGGAGCAGCCACAACCTCCCTGGGCAACCTGTGCCAGTGTCTCACCACCCTCACTGCAAACAACTTCCTCCTAACATCCACTTTCAGTCTCCCCTCTGACACTTCAAACCCATTCCCCTTGTCCTGGCATTGCAAGCCCTTGTCAATAGTCCCTCCCCAACCTTCCTGTAGCCCACTTCAGATCCTGGAAGGCTACTCTAAGGTCTCCTGGAAGCCTTCTCCTCTCCAGGCTGCAGAGCCCCAACTCTCTCAGCCTGTCCTCACAGCAGAGCTGCTGCAGCCCTCTCAGCATCTTCGGATCTGCTGGAGAGAGTCCAAGGGAGGCTGCATGAGGCTCTTAGTGCCATGGTTCAGTTCATTAGAAGGTGTTGGATGCTAGGTTGGACTCAATGATCTCAAAGGGCTTTTCCAACCTGTGATTCTGTGAACCCCTCTGGGCAGCCTGCCCCAGGTCTCCAGCACAGAAGTTCCCCACATATAGAATCATAGAATGGTAAGGTTGGAAGGGACCTCAAGGATCATCTAGTTCCAACCCCTTGCCACAGGCAGGCACATGAAGATTTCCACTGCAGACCTCTGGCTCTGAGGGAAGGAGACATTTGGCTTAGCAGGGCTGGGAGTTATTTTTGAGTGAGGAGCCCATGCAGGAACAGAGAAGCTGCACCACGTCCTGCATTTCCCAGCAGACAACTCATGCCATTATCTCTGCCCCCAGCTGGCCCTGGCCCCGTGCAGCATGCCCAGATAAACTCTGTGCTGCCAGACGTGAGGTTTCCAGCTGCCACGCTTGCAGCCAGGGGAACAGAGAGGCCAGGAGCAGCACAAGCTCCTGGAGATGTCCCAGGGTTTGAGGCCAGGAGGCACAGCACATGCCAGGGCGTCAGCAGGAGATGCCATTCCCCGCCGGGCATCGCCACCCACCCACAAAGCCTCCCCAAAGGTCACGTCTGCCTGCAAGGGATGGTGGCAGGGCTGGGTGCTGAGTTCTGAAGCTGTGCCCTGGGGCTGTGCTGGCAGGACACAGCTGGCACAACAGCTGCAAGCAAAGAACAGAGTGCTCCAGGCAGCGGGTGAGCAGAGGGATGTGTGCCAGCACCCAGGGGTCACAGCTGGGCAAAGGAGACAGCAAAGGGAGGCTGTAAAGGAGAAGTGAGAAGCATCTGCCCCCATAGCACCTCCCTGTCCTGCCAGCAGGAGAAACAGCAGGGCAGACCTCACTGCTCTCTGCAATTCCCTGACAGGAGCTTGCAGTGAGGTGGGAGTTGGTCTCTTCTCTCTAGTCTCAGGTGATAGAAAGAGAGGAAATGGCCTGAAACTGCCAGGGGAGGGCTAGGTTGGAGCTGAGGAAAAATTTCTTTGCTGCAAGAGTGATCAGGAATTGGAAGAGGCTGCCCAGGGAGGTGGTGGAGTCCCCATCCCTGGAGGTGCTCAAGAAAGCTGTGGCCATGGCACCTGGTTTGATGGCCATGGTGGGGTTGTGTTGGTGGACAGACTGGATGAGCTTAGAGAGATTTCCCAACCCAAACCATTCCATGATTCCAAGAGCTGAGAAGACAAGAAGCTGCTGCATCATCCCTTGGGGCAGGGCATTACCCTTGAAGCAGTCAGGCTGCTCCAGGAGACCCTCTGACTTGGGTAATCCCTGTCTTTCCCCAGCACTGTGGACCAGGAGGATCTGCACAGTCCTCCTCTGCAGAGCCTGGTCCCCTCGTTCTGTGACAGCCTTGACACTCAAAGCACAGTAATCTGTGGGAATAAAATGAAGTTCCCACCTCTGGTTTTCTTCCAGGGCTTGTTTGGTTGGGTTTTTTTTGGTGAAACCTGGGATGGTTTTCACTCTTTCCAGGCCTTCTGACCATCCCTTCCAGGAACACCTAAGGGCAGCATGGACATTCCTCAAAGGTGAACATGACAAATCTCAACTCAAAGGACACACCTGGGCACAGTTCCTGGCCCAGATGGTGTTTCTAGGTCAGAGAGCCTTCAAGAGGTTAACTCTGTTCACAAGTGTAAACCCAAATCCTAGCAAACCTTTCCAACACTTCAGCTCTGGGAGTTATCTTTTGGCTTATCTCCAAGAGCCATCACTAATGTATAAATACATGAGAATTCCTGGAGCTCCAGAGGCATCTTCCCCTCCCCACCTCCAGAAGCCATGATGTGTGTTCCTATATTCCCCACTGCTATTTCCACCAACAGACCTCACTCCACATCCTCCCTCTTCCTTACATGCTCTGCCTTATTAATAGCAGGCCTGCTGTCCCCACTCCAGCTCACCAAGGCCACCTCAGGATGGCAAGAGGCTCTCACAGCCAGCCCTGAGGGCTCTGCTTTGCCTTCCCAGAGCTGGTTCACACCTTGTGCAGCTGGAACATACACCTCTGTGATGGACAAACAGCAGCAGAGGGGCAAGCGAATAGTCAGGTAGCAGAAACTGATGAAAATCATCCTACCTGCAGTGCTGTCTGCAGTTCTGGAGCCCCCAGCACAGGAAGGACATGGAACTGTTGGAGCAGGTCCAGAGGAGGCCACCAAGATGCTGAGAGGGCTGCAGCAGCTCTGCTGTGAGGACAGGCTGAGAGAGTTGGGGCTCTGCAGCCTGCAGAAGAGAAGGCTTCCAGGAGACCTTAGAGTAGCCTTCCAGGATCTGAAGGGGGCTACAGGAAGGCTGGGGAGGGACTATGGACAGGGTCTGGGAATGCCAGGACAAGGGGAATGGGTTTGAAGTGGCAGAGGGGAGACTGAAAGTGGATGTTAGGAGGAAGTTGTTTGCAGTGAGGGTGGTGAGGCACTGGCACAGGTTGCCCAGGGAGGTTGTGGCTGCTCCCTCCCTGGAGGTGTTCAAGGCTGGGTTGGAGGAGGCCTTGAGTGAGCTGTACTAGTGGGAGGTGTCCCTGCCCATGGGATGATCTAAACTAGATGACCCTTGAGGTCCCTTCCAACCTCACCATTCCATGACTCTATGATCCTACAGAGGCAGCATAAACTGATGAAAATCATCCCACAGAGGCTCGTCTGCCCATAAATACCCTGCAGATGTAGGTAACTCTGCACCAGCCTCATGCCCAGAGAATCATGGCTGGAGAAGATCCACCAAGGAGTACCTCTGAGGGTGTCTGTTGAAGTCACACTTGGAAGTTTGGTCTTAAATAACTCAGTGGACCAGATCTGCCTTTCTTCCCTTTAGGGACTTTGTTAAGTCATTCAATGGTTTGGGTTGGAAGAAACCTTCCAAGCTCATTCAGTCCAACTCCCTGCAGCCATCAGGGACAGCTGCAGCTAGAGCAGGTTGCTCACAGCCCCACACAACCTGAGCTGCAATGGTGCCAGCCATGGGGCAGATCCCACTTCTCTGGGCAGCCTGGGGCAGGCTCTCACCACTCCCAGGGTCAAACATTTCTCCCTTCTCTCCAGCCTGCATCTCCCTCTTTTAGTCCAACCCATCCCCCCTTGTCCTGTCACAACAGGCCCTGCTCAGAACTCTGTCCCCAGCTTTCTGCTCATCCTCTTGAAGCTCTGCAAGGCCACCAGAAGGTCTCCCTGGAGCCTTCTCTTCTCCAGCCTCAACAAGCCCAACTCTCTCAGCCTGGCCTCACAGCAGAGCCCTTCCAGCCCTGCCAGCATTGCTGTGGCCTCCTCTGGCCCTGCTCCAACAGGTCCCTGCCTGTGCTGTGCTGAGGACTCCAGAGCTGCCTCAGCACTGCAGGAAGGTGTCAAATGAGGAAACAGTTCCCTAGAGAGGTGGTGGTGGTATCAGAGCAGTCACATACAGACAAAGCCTCAACAGCCTTCCTTCCCTCTGCTCCACACACATCCCTCCTCCTCATCCTCTACTCTTCTTGTAAAGGAAGAGACACATCCCTCCAGCTAGGTCAGGAGCTGTGCTGTGGTTTTCATTTCACTACAGGCTTTTTATAGCTTCCAGGGTGGGGGGGAAGAAAAAAAAAAAAAGCCCTGCAAGGTGAGAAGGTAATGTGAGGGGTAACATGAGGAGCATGCTCGTGCCCAGAGGCAAACCCTGCCCAGAGCAGCCAAGCACACAAACACAACCTTGGCATCAACAGACCAGGCTAGCACAGCCCTGAGCTGCCCTCTGCTCCATGCAGAGCTCATCACCTTGGGGGAAGAAGCTTTGTTTCTGGTGCTCTGTTCCAGATGATGTGTCAGCCTTGCTGAGCTGCACAAGGAGCCCTCACAGCCTCTTCTGGCTCTGGGTTGGTGTTCAGTAGCTTCAAGATCATGCCTCTGAGTAGCTACTCATGGATATCAGGGCAGGATACAGGGACTGCTCCTTTGAAGGACCTGTTGGCTTTGCAGGTCTTCATGTTGCATTGCATTGAGCTTAAGTCAGTAGGAAACTGACTTAATGTGGCTGCTCCCTCCCTGGAGGTGTTCAAGGCCAGGTTGGAGGAGGTCTTGAGTGAGCTGTGCTAGTGGGAGGTGTCCCTGCCTATGGCAGGGGGTTGGAACTGGCTGATCCTTGAGGTCCCTTCCAACCTTACCATTCTAGGATTCTATGAAACCAATTGTTGGAGAATTCAGATCCCAGAGTCTGCTCCCCTTAGTGTGAGGAGACTGGGGAGGGGGGAAGTCTGAGAAAATAATTTATTCAAGGGACAATGTGACCAGCAGGAGCAGGGCAGGGACTGTCCCATAGTATGAAGGCCACAGCTCAAATAATGGGCTCAGTTTTGCACCACTCACTACCAAAAGGACATTAAGGAGCTGGAGTGGGTCTAGAGAAAGCAACAAAGCTGGGGAAGGGTCTGGAGAACAGGACTGGGGAGGAGCAGCTGAGGGAACTGGGGGTGTTCAGCCTGGAGAAAAGGAGGCTGAGGGAGACCTCATTGTTCTCTGCAGCTCCCTGAAAGGAGGCTGGGCAGCAGGTAGGAATCAGTCTGTTCTCCCTAGAAACAAGTGACAGGACAAGAGGAATGGCCTCAAGGTACTCCAGGGAAGGTTTAGGCTGGACATGAGGAACAACTTCTTCCCCTTTAGGGTTGTCAAGACCTGGCCCAGGCTGCCCAGGGCAGTGGTGGAGTCCCCATCCCTGTTGGGGTTTCAAGGATACAGCACTGAGCACCATGGCTTGGTGGGGCCCTGGCAGTGCTGGGTTAGTGGTTGAACTCCATGACCTTAAAAGGCTTTTCTAACCTAAATAGTTCTGTAACTCTGTGAATCTAGAACACGTTGGAGGATGTGCTGGTTTGAGGCTAATTAGAATATCTGAATAGAGAAAATCACACTATAGGTTGTGGAAAGAAAACATCATTGATGTCTACTTCACTCATGGGCTTGCTGAAAAATTGTTTGGGAACAATAACCAAAATACAGATAAGTCAGTCTCTATCTGTCTCTTGCTGGGAGAACAGCAGCTGGGGTGGTCTAGTAGCTTCTGCTTCTGGCTCCTCTGCCCATTAATTTTCACTAACCACTTTTCTTCTAACCCCCCTGGCCCATCCTCCTAATTTACCTTGTGTGTAAGGCAAACCTTGGGGTAAGGTACAGGGGTGGGGAGAAGGTGGAAGGGTGNAACTGGATGGAACCCCCCCAAGGACAGGGAGCAGACTGAGACGGTAGCAGCAGGGTGGCTGCAGCTAGGAGCTGTGGGGCTGCCTGAGCTCCTCCACCCTCCCCTTCCTCCCCAAAGTGCTCATTGACACACTGCAGCCCCAGCTGCCCTGTGCTGCCACAGCAACCAGCTCTGCAGGAAGTCTAAAAGGGTGACAGGAAAGGAGTGAAGGCCACGCACTGCCAGCACCACCCCCCTGGATGCTTTGGTGGGGCGATGAAACCCTCCGAGAAGCCAGCAGAGCTTTGCTGCCTGCTGAACCCTTGCAGTGCTAACAGAGCCTCATTCAGCACGAGCCCTGCTAATGAATTTTCCATGCAGCACAACCAAGGGCATGCTCCTGGGGACAGCTCCTGACACAGAGCCTGTGTTCGGATCCCACCGCAGCCCAAAATCGAGCTCCTTGTTTCACGTCGGATCCAAAACAGCCGACGGAGAGTCGTGGGACTGTGGAGGTTGGATGAGACCTTTGAGACTGGAATGGGGCATTCATGCCTCATTCCAACCCCTTCCAATCACAGGCAGTATTTTACCTGTGTCTGAGTAGAGGTTCCCTCTCTGCCTCTCTCCAGAGCCAGCTGAGACCTGCAGATGGCTACAGAAGAGAAAGAGAAGTTGGCCCACCAGTGACAGCACCAACCCAGAGCCACTTCCAGCAGGGATTCAAGCACCAAGGGGCCTGCTTTTGAGATTTAGCCCCATTGTCCTTTCATGTGAGAGCCTAGGAGTGCCTGGTGCAGAATTTTCTTCACCCAAGTAGGAGCTCAGGGAGGGTAAGGACAGGGTAGACCTGTGGCAAGTCCACAGTGCTGCTCCTCCTCTGTTCATAACCCACTCCCCAGCCCACTGCTGAGATCAGACCCTGCCATGTGGCAGGGCAGGGTGACCAACCCCTCACCATCCCAGCAGCCACACTTCACAAGGAGGTTGCATTTCAGAGAGAGAACCTCCAGCACTCAGCTGTGTGATCCTGCAGTGAATGAGCCACAAGGGCTAGGTGCTGGCAGAACCCATCCAGCATGACTGAGAGGGACATCTCCACACACAGGCATCACCCAGAGCCCTCCCCACAGGAAGGCAGCTCAGAGGCACTTGTCAAGCTGTTGTGGTCAGAATGAGCAAGCATTTGCTGGGGGTCTCCTGAAGGCTTCAACACACTGGGATCAGGTCCCACTACTCACAGAATTAACCAGGTTGGAAGAGACCTCTGAGAT
>VWZE01010403.1:3674-16481 GCA_013396675.1 Eubucco bourcierii
CAGGTTGCCCAGGGAGGTTGTGGCTGCTCCCTCCCTGGATGTGTTCAAGGCCAGATTGGATGAGGCCTTGAGTGAGCTGTACTAGCGGGAGGTGCCCCTGCCTATGGCAGGGGGTTGGAACTAGATGATCCTTGAGGTCCCTTCCAACCTTACCATTCTATGATTCTATGATTCTATATGAGATGTTGATACATTTTTAGTATTTCCTCACACATTAAAAGTAGATTTGTTAATATTTTTGGTGAGACTAAAACCAAACCAGTTGAAAACAATCTCCATAGCTCCAAAACAGTTTTTTAAACTTTAGGCACATTAGATCAAGCAGAAAAGAACCAATCTTCCCAACAATCAAACGGTAGACCCAAATGAGGAATGCTGGCTAGGCCGCCCCCCAAAATACGTAAAATAACTTCATCCTAACTTCCAGACTGAACCAGCAATAAATCAAATTTAATTAGTTCCACGTTAGGTGCCAAACAAAAATGATGTGATGGTTTGGGAGTTACCCGCCCCCACACTTTGTAAAATGACCCAGACTAGAACTCAGCCAGCTGGAAATTAAGGAATGAAGCTCTATTTACAGCTCAGCACAATGTAGAAGCAGAGATATACACTATATACAGGAATATTTACAGAAATATACAAGTTAAAGGTAATACAGAAACACAACTCCCCTCCCAGAAATCAGAGACCCCAGAAGGGGCTCCCAACCACCCTTCCACCTTCTCCCCACCCCTGTACCTTACCCCAAGGTTTGCCTTACACGCAAGGTAAATTAGGAGGATTGGCCAGGTGGGTTAGAAGAAAAGTGGTTAGTGAAAATTAATTGGCAGAGGAGTCAGAGCCAGAAGCTGCTAGATCACCCCAGACACTGTGCTGTGTCCCCAGAGAGAGACAGACAGAGAATGCCTTATCTATGTTTTGGTTTCTTTTCCCAAAACAAATCTTAACATGCGTATGAGTGAAGTAGAAATCACCACGTTTTCCTTTCACAGCCTACAGTGTCATTTTCTCTACTAAAATATTGTAATTAGGCTCAAACCAGCACACACCTGCATAGTATTAATTAGTTAATGATGAAATATATCCATTAGATTTTTACTACTGGATAATGCACAATCTGACATAAAGAACATACTAAAAAGTTGCTGTTCCATAATACAATTTCTTTGCACTTCAAAGCAGCTGTCTGTACAGTGCTATGCTTCATCATTATCACCTCTGATAGTTACAGCACAAAGAGAAGTGACATGATAAACATGAAAGTCACCTGTCACTGTTCTCTCTCCAAAAGACTATCAAAGGAAGAGTGTGGCATTACATACAATGCCCCCTACACACCACAGTTAACTTTCTGTTTCGTGAGTAAATGAATAGAAATGAAACACATCTGAAATCTTTTTTCCAACAGAAATGGGACCTGATGCACACAAGCAGTTTAATTCACAGGATATGATTTAAGTGACCATCTCTGTACATCGTCCTGTAATTTCAGTGACAGAAGAAATTTACAGACCCAAAAAAGCAGACCCATGAAAATGCTCTTGTAGAGATTTTCTTCTTTGTAATGTAATATATCAAAATTAATTTTAAAAAGTAATTCAGCTACAAGTCTGATTTAGCTGCTTTCAAATTAATTTGGTCAAGAGTAAGTATAGTAACACAAAATGCACACTGAAATAAACATGTACTGGCTAAGCAGGACAAGCTGGTAGCAACACACTATTATTTATACTCCTAGTAAACTTGATGTGAGCATTTTCGTTTTTACTGCCAAACCATATGCTTATTGCTATAGGCTGTAATTCACCTTGCTAGCAAATACCTGCTTTAGTAAGTGCAGCACTGTCACCAAGATCTTTCACAGTCAGGTCTACAGTTTTCAGCTTTCCTACCAAGAGATCATTTTCAGGATCATTTTCAACTCTTCAACAAGCTAATAAAATATCCACAGGATTATTATGATATGCACACAATAGGAAATAGTTTCTAATACTTGGAAGAAAGTTAGAAAGAGAACATGAGATCTCACAAGAAAATAAAGTACTCCCTCTATATGAGGAATAATAGAGATTGATGAGTGGAGAAAAGAGGATACATCTGTCAGTGTTTTAGTTCAGATTAGAAATGTCATTTCAAAGCAACTGCCCCCAGTGCCTTTATCTCTGAATCAACATCCAACAGTGTCATGTAGCAGACACGCCAGAGAGTTTCACATACTTGTAGATATTTAGTCCACAGGATTAGAGATAGCCTAAAAATAACACTGCTGAAAACATGCATAGTGTGGATGCTCAGGACCACACATTTCCATTCTACAGATCCACTTCTCCTGCATTGTGCTATTCGCTAACATGGGCAGAACCAAACTGCTGTTGAAGCTTCTCAGAGTCCTGCTCTTTGAAGCTAGCAGACACAATGTATGACAGAACAAAAAATGGATGATGAAGGTTTACTTATTTGGATGGAGTAGAAAACAGTGTTGAAATTCTCACTGCTAGAGTATAAACAGCAGTGTATTATTCCCCCCCAAAAAATATATTAGTCTGGTGCCTCAAGCTTCTCCTAACAGATGCTTTTTCTAGCTCGAGCAAGGCTCAGTACTAGCAGTAAGGTACTTCAAGATTTGTAAATCCCGAGTTAAGCAAGACTAGTTCGGCAGCTCAAAGTTCAGGATTTTTCCACTCAGATACTCATGCTTTTCTCAAAATCTCCACAATTTTTCCATTACTTCTGCCTCCAATTTCTGTACAGGACACTACATTCTTCTCTCTTTACATGCAGCAAATCTTTGCATACCAGGGTTTAGTCACAGGCCCAGATTCACCAAGCACACAAATGCAGAGAAAAGCCTCTCCTTCTCAAGACAGCAAACAAATCCTGTCAGACTGGCCAAGTCTGCTCAAGGACAAACATCAACGTTCTTGCAAACAAGCAACACAGACAGAAATGTAGTTAAAAACCTTCTAAAGAATCAACAAAGTTTGCCTGTGTGATTGAAAAAAGCTCAAGCCTATAAGGACAAAAGCAGCTCCTATCTCAACCAACGCAGACTGAAAGAACTGAGAGGAAATGCTCTGCCAGGCCCACTCCCTACGTGTTTGCCTAGGTAAGCAGCTCCTGCCAGAGACAGCAGGCAGGAGGGAAAGGAAAGGAGGACGAGCTGGCCTTGTTGCCAGCTTATAAAGAGAAAGCGAAATTATGGGATTGAATAACAGTTTTACACTTTCCTGTGTCCACCCCCTAGACTCCTCTAGTCCCTAAAGGATTTTTAACTCCATGGTTTCCAACCTATGCCATTCTTTACTCAATCCCATAATTTCTGCATCACAGTACTCATCTAACTAGAAACAGACTATATACAGTAGGTAGTGCCATACAAATCATTCATCATTCTGTCTGTCTTCAGGTAACATGCAGCCAATTTTCAATAGCCAATGATTCTTCATTCCCAACATTTCCTTCAGCCAGTCTATCACTCAGGCCCTGGACACAATTCCTCTTCTCATCAAACGGGACTTTGTTAGCTGGAAAAAACCTCAGTAATGACTTATACTCTGAACTCAAACTCTCTCAAAATCAAACTCCTCTGTGGGACATATTTGATCTCACCATCTTTCTGCATCACCCAACATGCAAGTCCTGGACCCCCCCAAAAGAAAAAAACACCCAATGGACAGGTTGTATCCCCACCCAAGGACAGAAAACTTCCATACAATTTTTCCAACAGATTCTTTTCAGAAACAGAAGGAACTCTATGCCATCTGCATTGTGCTCAGTGGCACTCAACATCAAATAATGGGCAGTCCATTCTCACTCAAAGGTTTACAGTTCATGCATCAAGCAGGGAATCGAACCCAAGTCTTCCATGTTAAAGGGTGTTCTACCTCTGCTGGTTTGAGGCTAATTGGAATACTTTAATGGAGAAAATTATATAATAGGTTGTGAAAAGTAAACAATGGTGATGTCTACTTCACTCATAGGTTTGCTGAGACGAATACGAACTCAAAACATAGATCACTCCATCTCTCGGGCACAGTGTCTCAGGCTGTCTAGTAGCTTCTGGCTTTTCTTCTTTCTGCTGAGTTACCTCACTAACCACTTTCCTTCTAAGCCCCCTGGCCCATCCTCAAAACTCACCTTGCACGTAAGGCAACCCTTGGGGTAAGGTATAGGGGTGGGGAGAAGGTGGAAGGGTGGTTGGAAGCCCCTCCTGGGGTCTCTGATTGCTGGGAGGGGAGTTATGTTTCTGTATTACCTTTAACTTGTCTCTGTAACTATTCCTGTCTATTGTGTCTATCTCTGCTTGTACATTGTGCTGAGCTGTAAATAGAGTTTCAGTCCTTAACTTCCAGCTGGCTGAGCCTAGTCTGGGGGATTTTACAAAGTATGGGGGGGCAGGGAACTCCCAAACCATCACACTACCACTGAGCTCCAAATGCATGAGCTACTGGTCACTGCAAAGTCTCAACTGCTCACTGCAGATTCTCTTGGAGTTCCACTCAGCACAATCCGGATCAGTCCACGACTGTCTCAAATGGTGTCTCCACTCCTGGGGCAGTCAAACGGGGCAACTAAGTCCAGTTCACTTCCATTCCTCCAAGTAACAGCAAGCTATAGCTTCATCCTGCTTCTCTGCTTCCAACACGTGCAACTCCGGCACAGACAAGTTCCATTTCTGCGTTTCTCTATCTAAGAGAGTCCTGTACTTGTCTCATGTATCAGGTCATCCACCACCCTGAGGGTTCCATCCTGCAGTTCCTCTGCTCTAGCTGCAGAATCAGAGGTGAACATACCACACATTCCTGCCCTTACTACCTTTGTTTCCCAATCTAGACAGAATTGCTTCAAACTTATTAAGCTTCCCCAACATTTCTCCATCCACCTTCTCAATAGACAGCTGAAAAGGAGGAGGAACTGGTGGTGGACAAAAAGCAGGTGGTTGAACAGGGCGAAGAATCATTAGGATCAGTGCCATTTACTGGAACCACTACCAGACCAGGACTGTCCATCCTCACCACTGCCTCACCACCCAGAGGAGGCACCCTTGTGGCTCGCCCTGTCACTTAAGCATGGCACCAAGGCTGTTGCTGTCATCTCTGCTGCCCATGAAAACTCAGCAGGGATGCATGGAGCCACACTGCCATTTGCCACTGGTCCTGGTTGGTCACTCTCTGCAGAATCACCAGAAATACACGGGAGGGGGAGCAAAAGCCCTCCACCAGCCATAATTGGTACTGTCAATCCTGCTGTGCCAGTTTGAGGTTAATTGTAATATTTTAATGAGAGAAATTAGACCATTGGCTGTGAAAATAATAGTGATGTCTCTGTAACTCATTGGTTCTGCTGAGGGACACAAAATCAAGAAATATAAACAAAAGTGGGTCAGTGAGTCTCTGCCTGCTGCTACATTAACTGTTCTGCCTGGATTTACGTAATCTGATCTAATCTTTTCCCTTCTAAGCTCTTGCTGACCTTTCACACCTCACCCTACATGTAAGGGGGATTCTGAGATAAGTGCGGGGGGAAAAAAGCTGGGGGGTTGCTTGAAAGCCCTCCTGGGCAGTTCTGCTGTTTGGGAGGGGGTTTATATCCCTGTATTACTTTTACTTTGTATATTATTCTATACAGTTGTAAATATCTGTATATACTGTTTATATATGCTTATAAATTGTGCCATGTTGTAAATACATTGCTCCATTCATTAACTTCAGATGGGTGGGTTGGTCTGGTGTATTCATGGGGGGGCAGGAGGTTGCAAACTGCCACACCCACCACTGGCAGCAGAGGCAGCAGATCCCTGCTGGCACAGGTACCCCACAGGACACACATCAAATGCATGCATGCCCTTTGCAGCTGCCACCTGGGGTAAAAGAGGTACTGAGGAACAGCTGCTTCCTGTGGCATCATCAGCTCAAAGCCTTTGAGGCGAAAATGTTTGTAACATTTCAAACATAGATAGCGCACACATGGCAAAACCACACAAAAGAGAGCATTTAGGAAAACATTCTAGTCAGAACTTCAAATCTGTAAAAGTGAAGGGAAATGGAGAACGAGAATTCTCACTGCACTCAGCTAGTCCATGCTTGGGGAACTGCAATTAGGCCACAGCAGACCCATCTTCTGAGTGTATGCAGTTTACCAGACCATAATATCAACTCCATTGTTACTTAAGAAGCTTTTAATGGTCCACGATAATGAAGGCTTTTACCTGCAAGAACACAACATACTGAATTTAAAGCTGTCTGAATCATCACAGAACTGCTTCATCAGAAACTGTTGAAAATCTGCCTCAACCAGCACGCACAACAGAAATACAATATTGTAGCCCATGAATACAGAAGTATATGAGAACCAGGAAAGTTTCTGTTCAAAAGCAGTTCACAGAGATTAATGGAGTTTTGTGGAAGAATATCAATAAAGTGTTTCCTGACTTATATCGGATTACAGATGGCAATTAGTGATTGTCCTCCACAGGATCCTTAATAACTAAAATCAGTCCTCTACGACCAAGACACATTTCCATCGTAACAGAAATTGCCTTTATATAAATTTATTAACTTTTCAAACTTCTAAATGCACTCTTGGTCAGTGCACAGCACTGTACTAGACGTCTCTAAAAATTCCATTTATTTCTGTCACTTCCCAGTAAACTGTTTACTGGCACACTGCTCTGGTAAAAATTTTCAACTTTGGTAAACATTTTCAACTTTACAGCATATTACATCAGCTCCCCAGAGTGGTTGCAAAATGGGGAGTGGAGTGATGTAAAAGCAATGGATGAACTCTTAAAAAGTGCATCCAGTCCTCATGCAGACGGATTTTTTGGCCACCCCATAATGGTTTGTCCACACGTTGCTAGTAACAGAACTAGTTCTAAGTCCTATTTTATGAAACATTTTCCAGGCACCTTCGGGATCCTCTGAAGGGACACAACTCCAGGTTGGGTGGTGAATGGCTGGAGAGCAGCCATTCGGATAAGGACCTTGGGGTCTGGGTTGATGAAAAGTTCAACATGAGCCAGCAGTGTGAGTGCAGCCCAGACAGTAACTGAGTCCTGGGCTGCAGCAAGAGAAGCGTGGCCAGCAGGGCAAGGGAGAGGATTGTGCCTCTTTGCTCTGCTCTCGTCAGACCCCACCTGGAGTCCTGTGTGATGTTCTGGAGCCCCCAGCACAGGAAGGACATGGAAGTGTTAGAGCGGGTCCAGAGGAGGTCACAAAGATGATGAGAGAGCTTCAGTAGCTCTGCTCTGAGGACAGGCTGAGAGTTGGGACTCTGCAGCCTGAAGAAGAGAAGGCTTCCAGGAGACCTTAGAGTAGCCTTCCAGTATCTGAAGGGGGCTACAGGAAGGCTGGGGAGAGACTACTGACAAGGTCTTGCAATGACAGGACAAGGGGCAATGGGTTTAAACTGGTAGAGGGAAGATTTAGACTGGATGTTAGGAGAAAGTTGTTTGCAGTGAGGGTGGTGAGACACTGGCACAGGTTGCCCAGGAAGGTTGTGGCTGCTCCCTCCCTGGAGGTGTTCAAGGCCAGGTTGGAGGAGGCCTTGAGTGACTTGTGATAGTGGGAGGTGTCCATGCCGATGGTAGGGGGTTAGAACTGGATGATCATTGAGGCCCTTTCCAACCTTACCCTTCTATGATTCTATGAATCTATATTGACCCCTGTCTTGCTCTGGTTTGCTTGGAAATTCAACAGGGACAGAAAGTTTTACTACTGTATAGGAAAGGATGTGGCACTACAAAGTGGGAGAGAAGGAAGATCTGAAGGTTTGGGAGTTCCCTACCCCCCCACTTTGTAAAATGACCCAGACTAGAACTCAGCCGGCTGGAAGTTAAGGATTGAAGCTCTATTTACAGCTCAGCACAATGTACAAGCAGAGATAGACACAACAGACAGGAATAGTTACAGACATAGACAAGTTAAAGGGAATACAGAAACACAACTCCCCTCCCAGAAATCAGAGTCCCCAGCAGGGGCTCCCAACCACCCTTCCACCTTCTCCCCACCCCTGTACCTTACCCCAAGGTTTGCCTTACGCACAAGTTAAATTAGGAGGATCGGGCAGGGGGGTTAGAAGAAAAGTGGTTAGTGAGAATTAATCGGCAGATGAGCCAGAGCCAGAAGCTGCCAGACCGCCCGAGCTGCAAGAGACAGACAGAGAGTGACTTATCTATGTTTTGGTTATTGTTCCCAAACAATTTTTTTTCAGCAAGCATATGAGTGAAGCAGACATCACCACGTTTTCTTTTCACAGCCTATAGTGTAATTGTCTCTATTAAAATATTCCAATTAGCCTCAAACCAGCACAGAAGAATATTGGGTGGATGAGTAACCCATTTCACCATGCATATAAGCTGGAAACTAAAGCAGATTCTCTGTTCCCTTCTTGAAATGCTTTGATCAAATGGAAGAAAGAATAAAGAATGACTGGAAACAATGCAAAAGGATTGTTTGAAAAGATTCGGGGCTACTTTTGCAGCTAGGTTACAGAAAATACAAGAAATGAGTGAGTCAGGATAAAATTCCTGCATTAGCTGTGCTGAACAGCTCTCTGTCATCACTACAACAGTACAGTACCTCTCTGCTATATTTGTAAGCACATGTTATGGGACAGGTGAAAAATGCTGTGTTGTATGAGAACAAAATTGTCCCTCAATAAGAAGTCTGTAGTCTTGAAAGCTGTTTGCTGATTTTTTTAAGTAGAGAAATACTTTTAAAAGGAATTTATGAATTCCAAGGGATTTGACACTCCTCTCATAAATCTGTATTATCATATTATTAATCTATAAAATCAAACTGACCCAATTGTTTTCACTAATGAAATGTATCACTTAAAAACTTTTTGTATTAATCAAAAATAACCGAACTGCATATTAAGTTTAAATGCAAATTGGGAAAGTTCTGCATTATTTCATTTGTTAACATTTTCTTTATTTGTACTCTTATCTCACATTATGAAATTCCAAGTACTATAATGCAAGACTGAAATATTAGCATTGGAATCCTGTTTCATTTACTCTGAGGGGAAAATCGAGTGCGGTCCAAATGGGAGTTGTGTAGCATCATTCCAAACCTGTTTGTTTTTTCTCTTCTGTACTGGTAGCTTCAATAAATACGCTGGAAGGGTATTTTTTAGCTAACTGAGGGAGAAAGAAGGGCTCACGAAAGGCCAAACAAGTTTGAGTAACATGATATAGGGGAGTAAACAGTTAGTAGAAAATTAACTTTTATTAGATTTTAATCTTACCGTGCTGCAACTAAAAACTGGTCAATCTGATGGTCAGTAAGGGAGCTATCTGGATCCCATACTTTTACTTCCAGCTTTGCCTGTTCTCTGTCATCTAATTCTCCTGTCAAAAAGGTAGATGGGACAAAACACTTATTACTCACAATGTTTTTTTTCCATGTATTTCTTGTAGTTTAAAAGAGACATTGTCCATTTTCACGCAGATTATCCATTTCAATTCCATAATGCAGCCTCTGTAAAATAATTATCTTCCCTTCACACCAGCATTTCAATTTAAGGAGGCATTCTTAGGAGATGTAGTATCAAAGAATTTAAATAAAATGCAATTATAAACTTGAAACTATAGCCTGAGCAACAAACGGTTTCTTTAAACTGCTTTTCAACTTTATGTAAGTTACTCTTTGTCTTGAACCATATCAAAATTACTTTTCCACTTAGCCAGCTTTTCCAATTAAATTCTATGCCATTTGTATTCCATGCCCCCAAAATAAAAATCGTTACCAAAAAAATTGCTGTGTACTACATTTATGTTTTTTTGGGTCTTGCTCTGAGCTGCTACTTTAGGTGCAGTTTCCTCAAATCATACTATTCAGCTGTACTTTAGAAGAGAAGTAGTCAAGGTAATCTATAATGCTACAGCACAAGAAAGTTACTATGTATGGCACCATCATTTCCCAACTCCCCTTGTCTGAGCAGATGTATTGTGTATACTCCTGTGGTCAATAGTGGTGGTGTCTGAAATGTAATTGGCCCTGTACAGGTTGTTAAAAGAGCATGGTATTTGCACCGCTCAGAAACACAGTGCAGTGTGAAGCCAGTGCAGTGACTCACACTCTTATGGAAGCTTAAATCTTGGCTTGGCTACACCACCAGTAACTTCTGCTGCAAAATGAGGAACATTAGAGAGGCTGACTCAGTAGGCTACACATATCCTACTAGTACCAAATTATTTACCTCTAGGATGTGGCCAACACATGGTGTCATGACAAGACCAAAGTTACAATCGTTGACTTTCCTTGAGTACTTTAGAACATGAGCATGTTCTTCCTTCAGTGAACACATGAAAAACTCCAATGTTCAGTTGGCTCTGCCAGTGTAGGAGTGCATGAGGAGCGAGCTGAGAACTTGTCAGTGTGAATTAAGGGACAGGCCAGCATGGGTGATACAGCTGGGGGTGTCTATTACAGGCCACCTGATCAGAATGAGGAAGCTGATGAGGCCTTCCACAGGCAGCTAACAACAGCCTCCCAATCACACACCCTGGTTCTCATGGGGGATTTTAACTCCCCAGATATTTGCTGGAAGGGCTACTCAGCAGCCAGCCACAGCCCAGGAGGTTCCTCCAGTGCATTGATGAGAACTTCTTGATGCAAATGGTGGAGGAGCCAACTAGGAGGGGAGCACTGCTGGATCTTATCCTCACCAACAAGGAGGGTCTGGTTGAAGCAGTGAAGGTTGAGGGCAGCCTTGGCCTTAGTGATCATGCGATGGTGGAGTTCAAGATCTTGTCTGGCAGGAACAGGGTATCAAGCAGGACTAAAACTCTGGATTTCAGGAGTGCCAACTTTGGCCTTTTCAAGCAATTGCTGGGGGAAATCTCATGGGACAGGGTACCAGAAGGCAGAGGGGCCCATGATAGTTGATTAACATTTAAGGACCTCTTCTTCTAAGTTCAAGATCAGAGCATCCCAGTAGATGGGAAATTGAGAAAGGAGACAGGAAACCTGCATGGCTAAGTAAGGAACTGGTAAGCAAATTTCATTGGAAGCAGAGTCTACAGCTCCTGGTAGGAGGGGTTGGCACCTGGGAAGAGTATAGGACTGTGCTCAGAGGGTGTAGGGAGGCAACTAGGAAGGCTAAGGCACCGTTGGAACTCAGCCTCGCAAGGGAGGTCACAGAAAGGGCTGATTCAAATACATTGGAGGAAAAACTAATGCTAGAGGCAATGCAGGCCCTCTGCTGAGTGAGGAGGGTGCCCTGGTGACAGAGGGCACAAAGAAGGCAGAGTTACTAAATGCCTTCGTTGTCTCTGTCTATACTGCTAGGGACTGTCCTCAGGAGCCCCTGACACCTGAGGCACCAGAGGCAAGCATGGTAAAGGAGTCTGCTCTGGTTGGTGAGGACTGGGTTAAGGAACAGTAGAATGATCTGCACATCCATAAGTCCATGGATCCTACTGGTATGCACCCATGGGTGCTGAGGGAGCTGGTACAGGGCATTGCCAGAGCACTCTCTACCATCACGGCAGACAGGAGAGGTGCCTGTGGGCTGGAGGAGGGCAAATGTCACTCCAATCTTCAAAAAGGGTAAGGAGAAGCACCCAGGTGACTACAGACCTGTCAGCCTCACCTCCATCCCTGGAAAGGTCATGGAGTAACTTATCCTCAGTGCTGTCCTTAGGTATATCAAGGACAGGGAGGTCATTAGGAGCACTCACCATGGTTTTACCAAGGGGCAGTCATGTTTGACCAACCTGAGAGCCTTTCAGGAGGACATTACCAGGTGGATAGCTGATGGCAGAGCAGTGGGTGTGGTTTATCTTGATTTCAGTAAAGCATCTGACACTGGCACAGCATCCTTGCAGCGACAATGAGGCACACAGGGGTCAGTATGGGGACCAGTTCTGTTCAATATATTCATCAATGCCTGGGATGAGGGCACAGAGTGCACTGGCAGTAAGTTTGCTGATGGCACCAAACTGGGTGCAGTGGCTGTCACAGCAGAGGCTGTGCTGGCACTCAGCCAGACTGGGATAGGCTGAGAGCTGGGCAGGGAGAAATTTAACTAAATTCACCAAGGGCAAGTGGAGAGTCTGGCACCTGGGAAAGAACACCCCAGGGAGCAGTATAGTATTGGCTGGAAGGCAGGGAAGGGGAAAAAGACCTGGGGGTCCGGGTGGATGGGAGGGTGACCATGAACCAGCAATGTGCTCTGGTGGCCAGGAGGGGCAATGCCATTCTGGGGTGTATTAAAAGGGCTGTGTCTAGCAGCTTGAGAGAACTTCTCCTGCCCCTCTGCTCTGCCCTGGTGAGGCCACATCCGGAGTACTGTGTTCAGTTCTGGGCCCCCCAGTTCAAGAAGGACAAAGATGATGAAGGGAATGGAAGATCTCTCTTATGAGGAGAGCCTGAGGGAGCTGGGGCTCTTTAGTTTGGAGAAGGGGATACTGAGAGGTGACCTCATCACTGTTTAGAAAGATGTAAAGGTGAGTTCCAACAGGTTGGAGCCAGGCTCTGCTGGGTGATGCCTGATGACAGCACAAGGGCAATGGGTGGGAGCTGAGGCATAGAAGTTCCACTTAAACATGAGGAGGAACACAGAAGACTGGAACAGGCTGCCCAGGGGGGTTGTGGAGTCTCCCTCTCTGGAGCTATTCAAAACCTGCCTGGAAGTGACTTCATAGTAGGAGTCTGCTACAGGCCTCCCGACCAGCAAGGTGAAGTGGATGAGGCTCTCTATGNGGGATACTGAGAGGTGACCTCATCACTGTTTATAAAGATGTAAAGGTGAGTTCCAACAGGTTGGAGCCAGGCTCTGCTGGGTGATGCCTGATGA
>VWZE01010405.1:6997-23567 GCA_013396675.1 Eubucco bourcierii
TTTTTTTTTTTTCCCCTCCTAATGATATTTTCATTTTATCACTGAAAATAATTTTTCTGCTCAGGGCTTCTGTTTGAGTTTCCTGACACAACTTGACAGAAGTTCTCACCCAGTAGTTCAAAGACTGATTTGCCAACATATAGTCTCTGGCAACATCAAAAGCCTTCTCAAGCAGGTAAGTAACTAAGCTAATGTGGAGCTATTCAGTATTCAGAGTAGAATTTATCTTGAACTGTCTTCTGCTTTGTTTTCCCCTCTACATTGCATTCTTGCAGCCCTTAAGTAACTAAGCTAATATGGAACTATTCAGTATTCAGAGTAGAGTTTATTTTGAGCTGTCTTCTGCTTTGTTTTCCCCTCTACATTGCATTCTTGCAGCCCTTAAGTAACTAAGCTAATATGGAACTATTCAGTATTCAGAGTAGAGTTTATTTTGAGCTGTCTTCCGCTTTGTTTTCCCCTCTACATTGCATTCTTATCATAGAATCATAGAATGGTAAGGTTGGAAGGGACCTCAAGGATCATCTAGTTCCAACCCCCTGCCATAGGCATGGACACCTCCCACTAGTACAGGTCTTACAACCCTTAAGTAACTAAGCTAATATGGAGCTATTCAATATTCAGCGTAGAGTTTATTTTGAGCTGTCTTCTGCTTTGTTTTCCCCTCTACATTGCATTTTTGCAGCCCTTAAGTAACTAAGCTAATATGGAGCTATTCAGTATTCAGAGTAGAATTTATTTTGAGCTGTCTTCTGGTTTGTTTTCCCCTGCATTCTTTGAACCCTGTTTTAAAGACCTAGAAAAGAAATTCTGTTCCTTCATAATTTTTCAGTTTTTGCTTGAAATATCCTTCTGTTAGCTACTTCTCTGTTAACTTGTAAAAATATGGAAGTCTGAAAAATTGCAGCATTGTGTAGTGTAAACAGCTTAATACAGTGGCTCCAACTGTAAAGCTTTCACAGACTTCTGAGGAGCTTTCACAGGCTTTTTATTTTTAGACTCCAAATGCAGAGCATACAGATATGAAGCAAACATCTGTGCTTTGTCTCTAACAGGAAAGGAAGAATCTTACCAGTGCTGGGAGCCCAGCGTGAATTTGTATGGGGGACTGGGCAGGTGGGGTGGGGAAACCACTTCTAAGAGATAAGTGTTTCAACAGAAAACCCTTTGTGTCAGAAAATATGTATGGATATAAAAATGTGAAAGCCAATTTCCTGCTTGGAAGAATACTTCAAAATTCAGTGCTAGGACTCCTTAGACATTTTAATCTTCATGACATTGGCAAAGATTCTTCCTTCTTGACCCTGAAACAACCTGGTCAGACTTATCCTGTGATTTATATGCTTACTGTTTTATATGCTCATTGTAGAAAGTGCTCAGGTATTAATTTAGAATGACCTCTTACAGAATATGTTGCAGTAGCTGTCTTCATTAGAAAATTGAAGCTCATTTGTACTATTATTATTTCTATCATGTGTCCTTAGCAAATACCAAAACCCCAAGGAGGGAGATTTATACTTATAGAAGGATACTGGATTTCAGCTGGGGATAAGGAACCTACTGTAGATGAGACTTATGTGTTAACCCCTTCAGTTAAGCTTAATCTGAAAGACATTGCCAGAGTTGTGTCTGCAGGGTAAGTCTGTTTCAGCTTTTCCATTAAAAAACTAAGTAAAAAAAATTGTATCTGGGTCTTGAGTATTGGTGCCTGCATGGCCTTTATTGTTTGACTTCTATAATGTCCCTTTTCCTTCTACTTTACAGTTAATTTTCATTAGTGACTTGAAGTTGTATGTGTATTTCTTGTCTCCTTAAACCATCTTACTGCCATAAAGTCATTTTATTTATGTAATAAGTTTGCAGTTAGAATAAACTGCTTATTCCATGCTGCCACATAAAGCTTCAAGATTAGCAGCTGGCACTTGAGAGTAAAGTTACCTATGTTCCATTGTTAGTCTATGACCTTAGATACTCCAAGTGAGTCAAGTAGTGATGTTTTGGTAATGCACTTTGGTGATACAGGCCTTCAAAAGTTTAAAATAACATTGCCATCCCTTTTAGGACTCATCCAGTACTGATTCAAGGAGAGACCTCTGTTGGCAAAACCAGTTTAATTCGCTGGTTGGCTGCTGCTACTGGGAATCACTGTGTAAGGATTAACAACCATGAGCACACTGACATCCAGGAATATATTGGCTGTTACACATCAGATGCTTCTGGGAAGTTGGTCTTTAAGGAAGGTTGGTTGACATATTGTATTTAATTCAGTTACTGTATCACTTCACTGCTTTTGTTTTTCTTCTTTTCAGCTTAATTTTTTTTTGTTTATTACAATGAAGAGATGATGTCATAAAGTTAGTAGTTGTGTATTAATAATAATTACTTACATGAATTTCAGTTAATTCTTAAGAGTTCTTAAGACATCATCTCTTGCCTTATTGGACATAAAGAAGATAAGTTGGGGCTCTGCAACCTGAAGAAGGAGACCTTGGAGTGGCCTTCCAATGATGGAGAGGGGCTACAGGAGGGCTGGGGAGGGACTATTGGCAAGGTCTTGTAATGACAGGACAAGAGGCAATGGGTTTGAACTGGCAGTGGGGAGGTTGGAACTGGATCTTAGGAGGAAGTTGTTTGCAGTGAGGGTGGTGAGACAATGGCACAGGCTGCCCAGGGAGGTTGTGACTGCTCCCTCCCTGGAGGTGTTCAAGGCCAGGTTGGAGGAGGCCTTGAGTGACCTGTACTGCTGGGAGATGTCCCTGCCTATGACAGGGAATTGGAACTAGATGATCTTTGAGGTCCCTTCCAATCTTACCATTCTATGATTCTAAAAAAGTATTGTTGCTTTCATCTCTGGATTAGTATTTTTACTAATATTTTCTACTACTGTTAGTATTTTTTGTTTGCCAGAAGTACCTGGATGCATACTTCTGTTAGATTTGTAAGAGGCCTTTTTCTTTCCCCTCCAAGGCATTCTCATAGATGCAATGAGAAAGGGTTACTGGATTGTTCTGGATGAGTTGAATTTGGCTCCCACTGATGTTCTGGAGGCTCTCAACCGTTTGTTGGATGATAACAGGGAGCTGTTCATTACTGAAACCCAGGAAGTTGTCAGAGCTCACCCTCGCTTCATGCTGTTTGCTACACAGAATCCTCCAGGACTCTATGGTGGCAGAAAGGTCTGTATAATCTCTTCCTTGGAGTTGCTGCAGTTCCAAGGAATGAATCTCTCTTGTATGAAGAAGTGTGATGTGAAAACTTTCTGATGTGTAGCACAGAATTAACACAAAGCTCTAAGGAAGCAGAAAATTGAGGTGGCTGTGGACTAACTTTCAGTACAGTTGGGTTCTGTTTTGCGGGTACCAAATAGAACTGTAACTCATTTTTAGTTGAGATTTAAGTCCTTTACTGAGCTGAAGTTCATGTACATTTGACTTAGCATTTATTGCTCAAACAGCATTAGAGAAGAGACTGTACTTAGGCTATTGATGCCCATTTTGTGCTGGTTATAGCTAGAAGAGTTAATTCTCATGGTCCTGACTGGTATGAGCAATGTTTTGTCTTGTGACCAAATAGAACACGGGGATGTTTTTGTGTAAGCACTCCTCAGTGATAACTGTATCAAGGCCATTTCTGCTTCTCACACCACCCATCAGCAAATAGGCTGGGGGTGCTAGGAGGGGATACAGCTGGGCCAGTTGTCCCTAGCTGACCAAAGGAACGTTCCATACTATATCATGATGTACTCACCAATAAAAACTAGAAAGAGGAGAAGGAAGGAGGGGGATGTTATTTTTTGTTTTCCCCAAATAACTGTTGTGTATGTTGAAACCCTGATTTCCTGGGAATGGCTAAACACAAACTAAAGTGATACATTAATTCCTAATTTTGCTTTACTTGTGCACACTCACTTTACATATGAAACTGTCTTTTATCTCAACCCACAAGTTTTCTCACTTTGACCATTCCAATTCTCTCCGTTGTCCGGTTGTAGAGGGAGGGAATGAGTGGCTGTGTGGGGCTTAGCTGCCTATCTCAGTTCAAACACAAAGCATTTTAAAGCTTGTGTCCTCATACAGACTGCCTCTGATGCTTTCTTACAAAGAGTTATGTGTGTGCTATGCTATTTTCCATATTTCCTTTGGATGTGTAGAGGAACATACATAACTTGAGGAATATCAAAGGGAAAAGTTCACAGGATATATTCTCATATTGTAGGTTTTGTCCAGAGCCTTCAGGAATCGTTTTGTGGAGCTGCATTTTGATGAACTGCCAAGTGCTGAGCTGGAAACCATCCTGCACAAGCGGTGCAGTTTGCCACCTTCTTATTGCAGCAAGCTTGTCAAAGTCATGTTAGACCTGCAGGTATGGGAGTCTTTCTTCTCTTTGTAGGAGACATGCAAACATATTTGGGTGGTGAATGGCTGGAGAGCAGCCCTGAGGAAAAGGACCTGGGAGTGTGGGGTGATGAAAAGCTCAACATGGACCTGCAGCGTGCGCATGCAACCCAGACAGCAACCCAGTGCTGGGCTGCAGCAAGAGCAGTGTGGGCAGCAGGGCAAGGGAAGGGGATTCTGGCCCTTTACTCTGCTCTCCTCAGACTCCACCTGGAGTACTGTGTGCAGTTCTGGAGCCCCCAACACAGGAAGGACATGGAAGTGTTGGAGTGGGTCCAGATGAGGCCACGAAGATGCTGAGAGGGCTGGAGCAGCTCTGCTCTGAGGACAGGCTGAGAGAGTTGAGGCTCTTCAGCCTGGAGAAGAGAAGGCTTCCAGGAGACCTGATAGTAGCCTTCCAGTATCTGAAGGGGGCCTACAGGAAGGTTGGAGAGGGACTATTGACAAGGTCTTGCAATGACAGGGCAAGAGGCAATGGGTTTGAACTGGCAGAGGGGAGATTTAGACTGGATGTTAGGAGGATGATCTTTCCAGTGAAATGGTGAAGCACTGGCACAGGTTGCCCAGGGAGGTTGTGGCTGCTCCCTCCCTGGAGGTGTTCAAGGCCAGGTTGGAGGAGGCCTTGAGTGACCTGTACTTGTGGGAGGTTTCCCTGCCTATGGCAGGGGGTTGGAACTAGATGATCCTTGAGGTCCCTTCCAACCTTACTATTCTGTGATTCTATGATTCTGTATTTCAGCACAAAGTAGCAAAAATTACTCTGAGGGGGGAAGGTGCTTCTGGCTGGCAATTTAAAAAAATTTAAACCATAATTGATGGAAGAGAAGCCACCAAAGTATTTGTTTAGTGGTTAATTAAGATAGAGAATAAGGAAGGTGATGTCAAATTTGAGAGAAAACCAGCAGCAAAATAACAAAGGCCTTGGGATTTGATGTGTAGAATTAATCTCTTGTTCTGGATCTGTGTTGGGATTGTAGTTTTCTTTGATTTATACTAAATTCAGTATTATTTTTAAGCAGTACTTCTGGATATGTTCTGACACCTCCTATTTTTTAACAGACATTTGGTAGGTAGCTGAAACTTGTCTTTAAAAAGGTTGAACCATATGAGCTTTGAGTTCCCTTCCAACCCTTTGATCCACCCCTTTGATTCTATGATGATTCTGTCTTGTATTGAAAAGCAATAGCAGCAGCACAAAGCAGAGCACCACTCAAAGTACTAAAATATGTTTTGTTGTAGAACTTAGCCTTTTGCTTGGATTTGGTTTTTTTTTCAGGTGCCTGTTTTCTTCTTAGCATTTTTATTATTGATCTGTATTATTTTATTCCTGGTAGCTGTCACATAACCTGCTCAGAGGTAATCAAATTGCCTCTACTAGACTTTGTTTTATTTCACAGAATCACAGAATGTCAGGAGCTGGAAGGGACCTCAAAAGCTCTCCAGTCCAACCTCCCTACCACAGCAGAATCACCTAGAGCAGATGACACAGGAATACATTCAGGCAGCTCTGGAATGTCTCCAGAGAGGGAGATTTCACAACCCCTCTGGGCTGCTTGTTCCAGTGTTCTGTCACCCTCACCGGGAAAAAAAATCCTCCTCATATTTAAATGAAACTTCCTCTGCCTCAACTTCCACCCATTGCCCCCTTACCCTGTCATTGGGCATCACCCAGCAGAGCCTGGCTCCATCCTCTTGGCACTCACCCTTTACATATTTATAACCATTGATGAGGTCACCCCTCAGGCTTCTCTTCTCCAAGCAGCACAGCCCCAGCTCCCTCAGGCTGTCCTCGTAATGTTCCATTCCCTTCATCATCTTTGTGGCTCTGTGCTGGACTCTCTCAAGCAGTTTGCTGAGGCCCTTCTTGAACTGGGGGTCCCAGAACTGGACACAGCACTCCAGATGCAGCCTCATCAAGGCAGAGTAGAGGGGCAGGAGAACCTCTTTTGGTTACTAGCCACAGCCCTTTTAATACACCCCAGAATGGCATTGCCCCTCCTGGCCACAAGAACACATTGCTGGTTCATGGTGAACCTCTCATCCTCTAGGACCCCCACATCCTTTTCCCCTTCAGTGCCTTCCAACAGGTCAGTCCCCAGCCTATACTCCTCACTGGGGTTGTTCTTTCCCAGGTGCAAAACTCTACACTTGCCCTCATTGAATTTCATTAAATTTCTCCCTACCCAACCCTGCAGCCTGTCCCAGTGTCTCTGAATGTCAGCACAGCCTTCTGCCCTGTCAACCACTCCACCCGATTCAGTGTCATCAGCAAACTTTTTTGTTTGCCACCTTAGAGTTTGTTTGAAGGAACTCTGATTAGCTCTGCTTTAAGTGTTCAGACAGACTCATGAGAAAATGTCTCCTACTTTGTTCTTGTGGCAGTCTTACCGCAGAGGCTCCACAGTGTTTGCAGGGAAGCATGGATTCATCACCCTGCGGGACCTGTTCCGCTGGGCTGAAAGGTACAGGTTGGCAGAACAACTGGAGAAGGACTGGCTTCAACACTTAGCAAATGATGGTGAGCTCTTCTACTTGAGGTTTTTAAAGTGGTTGTACAATTGCTTTCTGACTCTAGTTGCTAAGTGTAAAATGTTTATGCTGATTTATAATTGCTTTCTCTCTTGCACTGTTTTATAGGTTTTATGCTTCTGGCAGGCAGAGTCAGGAAACAGGAAGAAGTGGATGTTATTCAGAGTGTCCTTGAAAAGCACTTCAAGAAAAAAATATATCCTGAGTCTCTCTTCTCAGGGGAAAGTGTCAAAAAGCTATTGGGTGAGTTTCCTAGGAGGACCACACTGGTAGTTCTCTAGGCATGTCTGAAACTGACAGGTTACTTTGTGTTGCAGCTAAATCCTCCGCACAGATGACAGTGATGGACAAAGATTTCAACCACATTGTCTGGACTCAAGGGATGAGGAGACTTGCCATTTTGGTGGGACGGGCCCTGGAGTTTGGTGAACCAGTACTGCTGGTGGGAGACACCGGGTAAGCTTGCCTTTTTGTGATGCAGTTCTTCATAGTTCTCTACTAGCCTCTGAGTCAGGTATAAAATCACAGAATGTTAAGAGATTGGAAGGGACCTCCAGAGATCATCGAGTCCAACCCCCCTGCCAAAAGCAGAATCACCCAGGGTAGTCCACACAGGAATGCATCATAGAATCATAGAATCATAGAATGGTAAGGTTGGAAGGGACCTCAAGGATCATCTAGTTCCAACCCCCTGCCATAGGCAGGGACACCTCCCACTAGTACAGGGCACTCAAGGCCTCCTCCAACCTGGCCTTGAACACCTCCAGGGAGGGAGCAGCCACGACCTCCCTGGGCAACCTGCTCCAGTGTCTCACCACCCTCACTGCAAAGAACTTCCTCCTAACGTCCAGTCTAAATCTTCCCTCTGCCAGTTTAAACCCATTACCCCTTGTCCTGTCATTGCACGACCTTGTAAATATTCCCTCCCCAGCCTTCCTGTAGGCCCCCTTCAGATACTGGAAGGCTACTATCAGGTCTCTTGGAAGCCTNTGGCGTTCCACCACCCTCATTGTAAAGAAGTTTCTCCTCATGTTGAGGTGAAATCTTCTGTAGTTTGTATCCATTGCTACTTGGCTTATTGCTGCTGACCACTGAAAAGAGCTTGGCCCCCTCCACTTGACACCCACTCCTCAGATATTTGTATACATTGATCAGATCTCCTCTAAGTCTTCACTTCTCCAGACTAAACAGTTCCAGGGCTCTCAGTCTCTCTCCACAGGAGAGATGCTCAAGTCCCCTCATCCTCATGGCTCTCTGTTCGACTGTCTCCGGCAGATCCCTGTCACAGAATGATTGTGTGGGCTTCAGTGTTTCTTTGGTCTGGGATTTTGCTTCCTGTATGATCTGGTACAGGTGATCCTGCTCTGGCAGGGGAGTTAAACTGGATGATCTTTCAAGGTCCCTTCCAGCCCCTGACATTCTGTGACATTCAGACTTCTGTCAGGGCAGACTTGCAACTGCTATTTTCACAGTTCCCTTTTGAGGACAAACAATTTCATCTCTTTCACCACAGGTCTCTAATGGGATAATCTGTATTATGTATCACTACATAGAAATTACAAACAAAGTAGTAAAATTGGAGTGAATTGACTTCTGTCCCCACCATTCACAAGGTGCCCTGTAGAATCTCACTGTTCCTTTCTGGAGAATTTACTTTTAGGGAATTGTGACATTTTTCTGCTTGAGAGCATATTTGCTTTAGGTGTTTTAAGAGCTTTGATATGGACTTGCTACTACTCTTCCCCTACCCCTTGCCATTGCCTCATATGGTGTAAAAGAGGTTGTACTCCTCTACTACTCTTCCCCGACCCCTTGCCATTGCCTCATATGGTGTAAAAGAGGTTGTACTCTTCTACTACTCCTCCCCCACTCTTTGCCATTGTCTCATGGTGTAAAAAGGTTGTAGAAATAGATACTGTCTGCTTCTGTGCTGCTTATAAATTTGGAGAGAATTTTTGGTAGAAGATAAGGGAATTAAAATGTAAGAAGAGGGAGAAGTAAAATTATTTTGGTTAGAAATGAGAACTCTACCTATGCAGCAGCTTATTCCCTCAGACTTAGGCTTGGCCTAGACATGTAGCATTACCACCTTGGTGTAATGTTAGGGTAGTTGAGTACCTGTAGGGGCAGGCTGAAATAAATTTGCATATACTGATTTGAATTTAAAGGCATGTTGTGCAAGTCTGCAACAGTTGTTGTGCTGAAAATGACTTCACTTTGCATAGATTTAT
The DNA here is from genome assembly GCA_013396675.1 of Eubucco bourcierii. Taxonomy (NCBI): domain Eukaryota; kingdom Metazoa; phylum Chordata; class Aves; order Piciformes; family Ramphastidae; genus Eubucco; species Eubucco bourcierii. The sequence continues at coordinate 16,152 of VWZE01010405.1, forward strand.
TTCAAGAAAAGGAGCAAAGGAAATTTGCATACTGGGCCTGCACCTCAGCTCTTCAATGGAAGTATAAATCCTGTCCAGAGCAAACTGGTTGTTGATTTGGGCTTTTTCTGTATTCATCCCTTTCAATTACATTGGTTTGTTACAGGTGTGGTAAAACTACCATTTGTCAGATCTTTGCAGCATTAACCCATCAGAAGCTGTACTCAGTGAACTGCCACTTGCATATGGAGACCTCAGACTTCCTGGGAGGGCTGCGACCGGTCAGACAGAGGTCAAAAGATCAGGTTGGTCTTGCATCAGCAGTGGTTTGGGTATTGTAGCCATGGAAGCAAAAAGAAGCAATCATTAATGACTTTTCACTTCCTTCTTCCTTTTCTTAGGAGGAATCTGATGTTTCTAGACTCTTTGAGTGGTGTGATGGACCTCTTGTTTTAGCAATGAAAGAGGAAGGATTTTTTCTCCTTGATGAGATCTCTTTAGCTGATGATTCTGTGTTAGAGCGACTTAACAGGTATGGCTTAAATGTGTAAGTGCTAAGTGTGGTGGTTTAATGAGCAGACAGATTGCTCTGTTGCTCCAAAAGAGACAAAAGAAACAAAAGAATAATGCTTACATGCAATGGATTGAAGAATTGGGAAGTTTAAATGCAGAAGCAGTTCAGAAGCTACAGCAATACAGTTCTCCATAGCGGTGAGCATAAGCAAAGCATGCAAAATACACACATTCATACCCAGCTTTGGCCCCGTCCCCTGACCTGGACCTACATCAGTCTTGTAAGGCTAGAACTTGCCAAAACCTTCCCCCTATCAGACCTCAGATCCACAGGCTTCAAATACCCCCTCCCTACCATGCTTCTCTACCCCCATAGCAAAAACGTTTGTGACACAGCACAAAATTCAGCTCGGCGCCTTCGGACCTTACTGGCAGCATCCCCAAGGCCAACATCCAGACCTCCTCCTCTGCAGGAGATAAGAACCTGGGCATCCTTCCCAGGAGGAGGGAGATGAGAGAAAAGGGGAAGATACTGACTCCACAGCCAGTTTTATAGGGAATGCAGGATTATGGGTATGAAATACAAAGGTTACACTTTCCAGTATGCCTCCTGGACACACTAGCTCCTGGAAGTCTTGGTGGTCTTAAAGGCATCACCCAGCCTCAAAATGGCACTCTGAGCATCCTTAGTGTGCCTGTTTATTATACAAAGGTGAGCAAGGTAAATCTGGCTTTTTTAGGCATGTTTTCTGGCCCTGTGTGAGCTGCACTCTAAATGGTACAGTTCTTGCTGAAAGAGAAATAGTCCAAATCACTCTAGGCTTTTTCCTATTTCAGCTTCTGTGCCAGTTTACTTTGCTTTTCTGTCTGACAGAGCTGCTACTTTTAATCACAGTAATACTTAGACAATTTTTACTCTAGGACATTTTAATTGCATCTAGGGGGAAAGATACTAAGGTAAAACAAAATGGGACTACTCTGTCTTGCCTAAGCCTTGGTGTCTCTACTTAGCCAGAAAAATAAAGAGTACTTTGATTAAAAAGCAGATGTGGCTACTTCTGCTTGATGTAAGTTAAGACACTGATTAGGTTGGGACAGCACAGTTTGGTTGATGCTATTACTTTCTACTTGGCTTTATAGTGTGGCTACAACCTGGTCTCCAAATTGCTGCTGGTGAAAGGCTTTGCTTTAATCAGTAGCTTGTGTCCATGAATAAATAAATTAAAAACATAAACTAGTTCACTTTAACTAGGTCACCTTAAACTAGGCCAACTTAACAACACGGCCAGCAGGACAAGGGAGGGTATTCTCCCCTTTACTCTGCTCTCCTCAGACCCCATCTGGAGTCCTGTGTGCAGTTCTGGAGCCCCCAGCACAGGAAGGACATGGAAGTGTTGGAGTGGGTCCATAGGAGGGCCACAAAGATACTCAGAGGGCTGCAGCAGCTCTGCTGTGAGGACAGGCTGAGAGAGTTGGGGGTCTGCAACCTGGAGAAGAGAAGGATTCCAGGAGACCTTAGAGCAGCCTTCCAGTATCTGAAGGTGGCCTACAGGAAGGCTGGAGAGGAACTATTGACAAGGTCTTGTAATGACAGGATGAGGGGCAGTGGGTTTGAACTGGCAGAGGGGAGATTGAAACTGGATGTTAGAAGGAAGTTGTTTGCAGTGAGGGTGGTGAGACAGTGGCACAGGTTGCCCAGGGAGGTTGTGTCTGCTCCCTCCCTGGAGGTGTTCAAGACCAGATTGGAGGAGGCCTTGAGTAACCTGTACTAGTGGAAGGTGTCCCTGCCTATGTTGGGGGGTTGGAACTGGGTGATCCTTGAGGTCCCTTCCAACCTTACCATTCTATGATTCTATGATGTATCTTGTCATGTCTCAGAAACAAAATGCAGTGATTTCCCTCTTTTTTTAATGTGTGTGTGAAAAAAAAAACACAATATAAATTTAATTTCCTCATCTGCTTACAGCAGTATCCCTCATTTCAGTCCCATTATTATATGGAGATGTTTTATTCTGCCGTATCTGAACACTGTATGCTGCCAGCTGGGTTTTTTTTCATTGTAGCATTGAAGCTATCATTCTCTCACAAAGTTCTCTTTGCTTAGTACCTCTCTCAAAATAATCTCTTTCTAAAACAGCTCAAGCTTCTACAGCTTTTAGTGTACAGTTAGGTACAGCTCACAAAGGAAACATTTATCTCCCAAACCCACAAAACCTTAGCAGAATGCTTCTCAGATATTGAGTCTGTCGGCTTGAGTAGTGCTTTATTGTGCAGATTTCTTTATCCTAGCTCCTGTGAGTAAATTTTGCCTTTGCTTTTATAGAGAGCTGTGAGATACATACTTTATTAGGGAAGTTTTCTGGCAGATCATTTGAACTGAACTTTACCAACAAGGCTGGGTTAAAGTTACCTTCTGAACAAAATCAGAAACTGGGGAGGATGAACAAATGTCTTTTTTTTTTTAAAATAATCCTAGGGCAATAAAGGTTTGACTTGATTTTGAGCAGACAGAAAGCTCTTTCACCCCTTCCCAAAGGAGTAAAATAATAACTCTCCACACTGGATTGGAAGTTTAAATGGAAATGCTGTTTACAAATACATACAGAAATACAGAATGGACAAATTCATATTCAGCCTGAATCCAGTTCTCCAACCTGGACTTTTCCACAATCTCATTAGGCCAAAATTTTCCAAAACCTTCCCTCCCACAACCAGACCTAACACAAGGCCTCAGTGCCCCCAACCATGCCTCCCTATTTCCCCTCTCCCATACCAGGCCCAAATTGCACAGCAAAAATTAGCTTTGCCCAGGCTGCAGAGGGTCGCAAACCTCCCCCGTCCATCGCAAGAGATTCTACACTGGGAAACATTGGGAGAAAAGGGGAGAACAGGCAGAAATATCCATTTATGTAGGGGTGCAGGCTGATGGGAATGAAATAACAAAATACTACATTTTCTGGTGTCCACCCCTTGTACCTGTGGTCCTTCTGGAGGACTCTTCTCTGTGCTTAAGACATCCAGTCTTAAACTGGGTTTAAACTGGAACAGGGGAGATTTAAACTGGATGTTAGGAGGAAGTTATTTGTAGTGAGGGTGGTGAGGAACTGGCACAGGTTGCCCAGGGAGGTTGTGGCTGCTTCCTCCCTGGAGGTGTTCAAGACCAGGTTGGAGGAGGTCTTGAGTGATATGTACTAGTGGGAGGTGTCCCTGCCTATGTTGGGGGGTTGGAACTAGATGATCCTTGAGGTCCCTTCCAGCCTTACCATTCTATGATTCTATGAAACCCACAGAAAAGTTTTGATCTGCAAGTGATTTTTATTGTGATCTTTGGAAGTGTGACATGAAATTTGAAATAATATTTTTAACTTTCTCTGTAGTGTTCTTGAAGCTGAAAAGACATTGGTGCTTGCTGAAAAAGGTGGTCAAGATGATGAGGAGAATGAGGTAGAACTATTAGTTGCAGGAAAGAAATTTCGAATCCTTGCAACCATGAACCCAGGAGGTGACTTTGGGAAAAAAGAGGTAAATATTAAAGGAACTGGAAGTACAGCACACTTCTTTTGGTCAGAATGGCTCAGGGACTCTTCAGTGATTGAAGACACAGTGCAAAAGTACATCATACCAGTTCAGGCATCCAGTGCATCCTAGTAGGCATCTTCATCACTCTAAAGGTGGACTAGAATGTATACATTTTTCCTAACTATGTGCTAATGGCAGTTTAAGCAGAATGTCAAAGAAAACTCAGGCCTGTCAATACTCTAGGTAGGCTCAACTTGTGAAACACTTCAAGTACAGGCTCCTGAACCAAGTAATTCCAACTCTAACATAGATTGTTCTACTTATTACTGTTCAGAAAGTGGCAATTAGAAGTTGTCTTATCAATTCTGAGTGAAAATGAACATCATGGAGTACTGTGTGCAGTTCTGGAACCCTCAGCACAGGAAGGACATGGAAGTGCTGGAGCGGGTCCAGAGGAGGCCACAAAGATGATCAGTGGGCAGCAGCAACTCTGCTCTGAGGGCAATCTGAGAGAGTTGGGGCTCTACAGCCTGGAGGAGAGAAGGCTTCCAGGAGACCTTAGAGCAGCCTTCCAGTATCTGAAGGGAGTCTACAGGAAGGCTGGGGAGGGACTATTGACAAGGTCTTGCAATGACAGGACAAGGGGCAGTGGGTTTAAACTGGCAGAGGGGAGATTTAGACTGAATATTAGGAGGAAGTTGTTTGCAGTGAGGGTGGTGAGACACTGGCACAGGTTGCCCAGGGAGGTTGTGTCTGCTCCCTCCCTGGAGGTGTTCAAGACCAGATTGGATGAGGCCTTGAGTAACCTGTACTAGTGGGAGGTGTCCCTACCTATGGCAGGGGGTTGGAACTAGATGATCTTTGAGGTCCCTTCCAACCTTACCAGTCTATGATTAAGTCATATGATGCAATGTTGACTTCAGTGCTGTCATTCTGCTCATTTGCAGCTGTCCCCTGCGTTGCGCAACAGGTTTACAGAAATCTGGTGTCCACAGAGCAATGGCCGTGATGATTTGATACAGATTGTGAAACACAATCTTCATCCAGGATTGTCTCTGGGTGGAATCAGCCATCAAGGTGGGTATTTCTCTGTGTGTCGGTATCCTACATAGCTAAAAGAAAAGTGAGTTCAGAGGCTGGTGAATTTTCTTCAGACTTTACACCGCTGTATCACTTTTCATTTTAAGTACATCTCTCCCTGAGAACAGTTATGAAGTATTTTTAACTGCTCTCACCTCATTGTTTATGCTATATGGCTAGACAGAATATCAAGGGTGTATTTGCTTCTCCATCCAGATGAATTATCTCCAGTCCTTCAGCGCCCAATCTTAGTTTAAATGTAAGGTGGTGAAAGGACTGACAGTTTTCTGCCAGCAGTTAGTATATGTGACTTGATTCTCTCTTGTTACTTAAATTTTAGATAATATCTAACAACATCATAGGTGTAGACTTGCTCTTCAGTTATCCTGCCTGTTAGGAGATAGAGTACCCGTTCATGTTGCTCATACAGAATCACAGAACTAACCAGGTTGGAAAAGACCTTCAAGGTCATCAAGTCTAACCTATCACCCAACACCATTTAATCAACTAACCCATGGCACCAAGTGCCTCATCCAGTCTCCTTTTAAACACCTCCAGGGACAGTGACTCTGCCACCTTCCTGGGCAACCCATTCCAATGCCAATCACTCTTGCTGTCAAGAACTTCTTCCTAACATCCAGACTGAACCTACCCTGGCACAGCTTGAGACTCTGTCCCCTCCTTCTGGCACTGGGTGCTTGGGAGAAGAGACCAACCCCACCTGGCTACAGCCTCCTCTCAGGTAGCTGTAGAGAGCAATAAGGTCTCCCTGAACCTCCTTTTCTCCAGGCTGCACACCCCCAGCTCCCTCAACCTCTCCTCACAGGGCTGTGCTCCAACCCCCTCACCAGCCTTGCTGCCCTTCTCTGGACACATTCAAGCACCTCAGCATCTTTCTTAAATTGAGGGGCCCAGAACTGGACACAATACTCAAGGTGTGGCCTAAGCAATGCTGAGCACAGAGGCAGAAGGACCTCTGTGCTCCAGCTGGCTACACTGTTCCTGATCCAGGCCAGGATGCCATTGGCCTTCTTGACCACCTGGGCACAGTGCTGGCTCACGTGCAACCACTGTCAACTACTACCCCTAGGTCTGCCTGACCGCTCTCCATTTTTACACTACAGCTCTGCTTTCTTTAGTGATGCTTCTTATACTGCAATATAATAGATTTGACCAATAAAATTCTTTGGTAGCTCCACTGATTTTTGTTTTCCTGGTCTTTTCAGGGGCAGACATAGCAGAGCTGATGATGGACTTTGTGGAGTGGCTAACTAACCAGGAATTTGGTCGCCAGTGTATTCTCAGTGTGCGAGATGTATTGTCATGGGTTAACTTTATGAATGTCATGGTCAGGGATGAAGAGTCAAGTTCTGCCAAGGAATGTAACCTTCTTTACATTTCTCCAATGATGTCTTTTATCCATGCTGCATGTCTGGTATACATTGATGGAATAGGATCAGGTAAGTTTTCATTGCTCATTTGGTAGGAGAAAACATGCTGGTATATGTATGAATATTTTTTAGTAGAGTGCAAGCAGAATTCTTTCTGGCAGCATGGAACTCTTCTGAGAGAAGTTTTTACTTCTATTCAGTAACACCCTGTACTTAATTTGCCTGTTTTGTAGTAGTAAACTCAGTAGTAAGAGTTTGAATAATACAGCAAGCTTAAGTGAATTACAGAATCACAGACCTGTCAGGGTTGCAAGGGGCCTCAAGGAGCATCCAGTTCCAACCCCTCTGCCATGGGCAGGGAGACCTCACACTAGATCAGGTTACCCAGAGCCACATCCAGCCTGGCCTTAAAGACATCCAGGGATGAGACTTCCACCACCTCCCTGGGCAACCTGTTCCAGTATCTCACCACCCTCATGGTGAAGAAATTCATCCCAATGTCGCTCTAAATCTACCCTCCTCTAGCTTGAATTAGAGGTAGGAATAATAGTAGTACAAAGGCTAGCAGACAAATCAAGAAAGCATGTGGGTTTTTTCTTGCCTTTTCTGAACTGACAAGGTACTTAATTACATGACCATATATTACTTTTTCTCTCCCACCCCACATGTCAGCATCTGTGCTTGCTATCCTGTCTCACAAGTGTATCTTTGCATGTTTGGCCCATCTTATAAATGTGAGCTATAGGAATCATAAAATCATAGAATGGTAAGGTTGGAAGGGACCTCAAGGATCATCTAGTTCCAACCCCCTGCCATAGGCAAGGACACCTCCCACTAGAACAGGTCACTCAAGACCTCGTCCAACTCGGCCTTGAATACGTCTAGGGTGGGAGCATTCACAACCTCCCTGGGCAACCTGTGCCACTGTCTCACC
>VWZE01010406.1:0-27982 GCA_013396675.1 Eubucco bourcierii
TTCTCTGTGAAGGAAGGGGAAGGGGAAACAGAATCCCCAGCTTCCTCTGCCTGTCCTCACAGTAGAGCTGCTGCAGCCCTTGGCTCATCTTTGTGGCCTCCTCTGGACTCTCTCCAGCAGCTCTGTGTCCTTCTTGATGAGTACTTAAACAAGGCTATTTAGGAGGCAAACTACCACAGGAAAGGAAGAGCTTACTGAATGTATGCTTGCATCTCAGACCATGACTGAACAAATGCTGCATCTTCTGTCAACAGCTGCAGGTGTGCACGTGGTGTGCCTGGAGAACAGGAGGCTGAAGGAGGATCTCCTTGTTCTCTACAGCTGCCTGAAAGCAGATTGGAGTGAGCTGAGGGTCAGCTTCTTCTCCCAGGTAACTAGTGATAAGACAAGAGGAAATGGCCTGCAATTGTGCCAGGGGAGGTTTAGGCTGGATAATGGGAAAAAACATTTTCTCTCAGGCACTGGCACAGGCTGCCCAGGGAGGTGGTGGAGGTACCATCCCTGGAGGTGTTCAAGAAACCTGTGAACATGGCATTTGAGGACATGGCTCAGTGGGCATGGTTGTGTTGGGTGGATGGTTGGACTTGACACTCTTAGAGGTCTTTTGCAGCCTTTGTCATTCACACAGAATCAGAGGAACATGCAGGTTGGCAAAGCCCCTCAGGATCACCCAGTACAACCTAGAACACTACTCTACAAGATTCACCTTAAACCATAGCCCCAAGCACCACATCCAAACCACCCTTAAACACATTTCATGGGTCTATAAATCTTTGGACACTTCTCTCTTTCGTGGAGTCTGCAGTCATCTGTTTCTACCTGAGATGTGACCTCAGTCATGGTGATAAAGATGTGCAGGGTGAGTGCCCAGAGGCTGGAGCCAGGCTCTGCTGGCTGATGCCCAATGCCAGCACAAGGGGCAATGGTGGAAGCTGAAGCATAGGAAGTTCCATGCAAACAGGAGGAGGATTTTTTTCCGTGGAAGAAGCTGCCCAGAGGGATTGTGAAGTCTTCTTCTCTAGAGATATTCAAACGCCACCTGGGTGTGGTCTGCTCTAAGTGCTTCTGCTCTGGCAGAGAGGTTGGACTGGATGATCTTCTGAGGTTCCTTCCAACCCCTGACATTCTTTGATTCTATGAAAAGCTCTTGGAAGTGAAAGAGGAGGACTGACAGCTTAGTCTGAGGGGGAAAAAAAAAAAATCTGTGAGGGAGGAAATGCTGCCCAGCAGGTGGAACAGCTAAAAGCCCTGGCTGCTTGTGGCTGTGCTTCTGATTGAAATCTCCATGTGGAAATGTTAGAATTCTTTGTAGGTTTTACTACAGAGGCTACTAGTCTTAGCAGGCAGCTCTGAGCCTTTTGTGAGAAGCTGTTGTGGCAGGCTGGTGCACACACCCTTTGAGGAGAAGGTTGGGAAGGCATTCTTTGAGACTCTTATCAAGGATTAGGTGACTTAGGAGAGGCAAGCAGTTATATAGGCTGAGAGAAGTGGCCTGTGAGTGGTCTTGAGGAGAAGGGCTTGGGGGTGTCAACTAATAAAAAACTCCCCAGGAGCCAGCACTGTGTGCTGGCTGCATCCAGAGCAGGAGCACAGGGAGGGGACTCTGCCCCTCTGCTCTGCTCAGACCACACCTGCAGCTCTGCCTCCAGCTCTGAGGTGTCCAACACAAGAAGGATCTAGAACTGTTGGAGGGTCCAGTGGAGGCCAGCAAGATGATTAGAGGTCTGGAGAACCTTTGCTGTAGGGACAGGCTGAGAGAGCTGGGGCTGTTCAGCCTAGAGAAGAGAAGGCTCCAGGGAGACCTTCGAGCAGCCTTCTAGTATCTGAAGGGGGCTACAGGGAAGCTGGGGAGGGACTTTTGGCAAGGGCTTAGAGTTACAGGGTGGGGACAATGGCTTTGAGTTGGAAGAGGGGAGACTGAGAGTGGAGATTAGGAAGAAATTCATTACAGTCAGGGTAGTGAGAACAGGTTGCCCAGGGAGGTTGTGGATGCCCCCTCCCTGGAAGTGTTCAAGGCTAAGTTTGGCAGTACTTTGACCAACCTGCTCTACTAGAAGGTGTTCCTGTGAATGGCAACAGGGCTTGGCACCAGATGATCTTTAAGATACCTTCAAACCCAACACATTTCTTGATTCTCTGAGTACAGGATTCTATTTTTTAACAGTTCTGTAGAAGTCAATATTTCTAGACAGCAGCTGGGCTGAAGCAGAAACCATACATTTGGACCAGTGCTCACTTCCAAAGTGCAAATTGCCACCAGATCTTATGGTATTCGCTTGCATTTTGATACTCATTCTCTGAGCTGTATCCTAATGTGATAACTCACCTTGGTCACCAAACTGGAAAAACATGGACTGGATGGGTGGAGCACTGCTGGATAAGGAATTGGCTGGATGGTCGAACCCAGAGAGTGGTGATCAAGGGCACAATGTCCACCTGGAGACCAGTGACAAGTGGTGTCCCTCAGGGGTCAGTGCTGGCACCAGTGCTGTTTAACATCTTTGTCAGTGACATGGACAGAGGAGTGGAGTGCACCTTCAGCAAGTTTGCAGATGGCACCAAGCTGTGTGGCACAGTCGACTTGCTAGAGGGCAGGAATCCATCCAGAGGGACCTGGACAGGCTGGAGAGGTGGGCCCAGGCCAACCTCATGGCATTCAACAAGGCCAAATGTAAGGTCCTGCACCAAGCACAACTCCAGGCTGGGTGGTGAATGGCTGAGAGCAGCCCTGAGGAACAGGACTTGGGGGTCTGGGTTGATGCAAAGCTCAACATGAGCCTGCAGTGTGAGTGCAGCCCAGACAGCAACTGTGTGCTGGGCTGCATCAAGAGCAGTGTGGGCAGCAGGGCAAGGGAGGGGATTCTGCCCCTTTACTCTGCTCTTGTCAGACCCCACCTGGAGTACTGTGTGCAGTTCTGGAACCCCCAGCACAGGAAGGACATGGAACTTAGCTGAAGAGAGGCTGGCACTTTGAATCCACCTCGGTTGACTGCAGGGACAGTGAGCCACACTTCATGGCTGAGCTCCTACAACATCAGCTTATCCCTGCTGATGGTGTGTGGTTGGAGTTGTGGATTAATGCCAAACCTAACACACCTCCTGTTGTAAAGTTTGCACTTCTTAGAAGAGGGAAAAAAAGATCACAGAATTATCAGAGCCAGAAGGGACCTCAAGGATCATTCAGTTCCAACCCCCCTGCCATGGGCAGGGACACCTCACAGTAGAGCAGCTTGCCCAGAGTCACATCCAGCCTGGCCTTCAAAACATCCAGGGATGAGGCTTCCACCACCTCCCTGGGCAACCTGTGCCAGTCTCTCACCACCCTCATTGTCAAGAGCTTCTTCCTAAAGTCCAGTCTGAATCTCTTCTCACTAACCCTCTATAAACGCTCCTTTCACATTGAGTAAATGGCAAAAAGGTTCCTTGGGTTGTTTAAAGTTGTTCAACTTGTGCTGTCTGCTCTTCTTTTCTTACCCTTTTTATTAATTTTCAGTGGTCAAACAAGGACATGGAACTTCTGCAGCGGGTCCAGAGGAGGCCATGAAGATGCTCAGCAACTCTACTCTGAGGACAGGCTGAGAGAGTTGGGGTTCTGTAGCCTGGAGAAGAGAAGGCTTCCAGGAGACTTTATAGTAGCCTTCCAGTATCTGAAGGGGGCCTACAGGAAGGCTGGGGAAGGATTATTTTACAAGGTCTTGTAATGACAGGACAAGGGGCAATGGGTTTGAACTGGCAGAAGGGAGATTTAGACTGGATGTTAGGAGGAAGTTCTTTACAGTGAGGGTGGTGAGACACTGGAACAGGTTTCCCAGGGAGGTTGTGGCTGCTCCCTCCCTGGAGGTGTTGAAGGCCAGGTTGGATGAGGCCTTGAGTGAGCTGTACTAGTGGGAGGTGTCCCTGCCTATGGCAGGGGGTTGGAACTGGATGATCCTTGAGGTCCCTTCCAACCTTACCATTCTATGATTCTATGATAATAATGAGATCTTTATCACAAGTGTGTTTCTGGCAGATTTCAAGAGTCTGTGTGTCTGATTGTCCTGCCTTTGCTGGGACAGAACTTTAGGCCAGCCATAGTATAGAGACCATTAGGAGTTTGGTGTCAACCAGAACAGCTGACCAGAGTTGGCTCTTGGGTGTATCCCATCCCAGAAATATCAGGCTCAGTATAAAGGGAGTTGTTTGCATAGAGCAGAAGGGGTTTAATTTAGGTTTCTGCTTTGTTTGGTTTCAGGTTCTGGCTTCTTTGGGTCATGCTCTTGCTCTTCTTTGTCTTTTTCTCCATCCCTGGAGGGGTTCACTCCCTCTTTTGCTGCCAAGGACTGCTTTCCTTCTTCATCTCCGTCATGGAGTGAGTATAACTTTATGTGTTTTCTATTGGCATTGGTATCAGTTTTGTCATTTCATAAATCCATTTGAATTTCAAATCATAGAGGCGTCCTTTCCTTTTCTTAATTCCCCTTCTCTGCTGAGGAGGGGTCAGTGGTGATGGAACAGCTGCTGTAGTTCAGCCCCAGGTGCAGGCTGAACAGAGATACTGTGCTTGGTTGGTTACATAAGCCATGTGCCATCTAAAACCTTATACATACAGGTAATGCTACTTGTGAGAATGTGTCTGACAGAGTGAGGAAGAGTAACTTGCAGTGGGAAGGCTTTTTTTTCTTCCACCTCTGACTGTAGGAGAGCCAGAGACCTCCAGAATACAGTAGCTGAGATACTGTCATTTGTTGTCATAAGTCAAGGTCTTCTAGCATCCTCCTAGAGAAACAGGCTGCTTATGGCTTGGATGGGTGGAGACTAGACCAAAAAATGTCTTGGGTGGCTGAATTTGGAGAGATGTGTTGGATGGAGTTGGGTCCAGTTGGTGGTTGGCTACAAGTGGTGCTTGCCAGGGCTCAGTGCTGGGGCTGGTTCTGTTTGATATCTTTATCAGTGACCTGGGTGAGGGGATTGAGGTAGCTTCAGCAAGTTTAGAGATGACACTAAAGTGAGAGCAAACGTTGGCCTGCCTGAGAATAGAAAGGCTAGAGAGGAACCTGGTATGGCTGGATCAATAGGCCAAGGTCAGCAGTATGAGAGTCAGGAAGACCAAATGCCATGTCCACACCCCCATGAGGACTCCAGGCTTGGGGTGGAGCGCCTGGAAAGCTGCCTTATGCAAAAGGACCTGGAGGTATTGGTTGTTAGCTGGTTGAAGGTGATCCAGGGTGTGCCCAGGTGACCCAGAAAGCCAAGACCATTGTGGCCTGTGGCAATAGTGTGACCAGGAGGACGAGGGAAGTGATTGTCCCTTTCCACTCTGCACTGCTGAGGCCACACCCTGAGTCCCAGGTTCAGTTTTGGGTCCCTGCTACAAGAAAAAGCATGGAGGTGCTGGACCCTGTCCAGACAAGGACAGTGATGCTAGAGAGGGGTCTGGTGAGGAGCAGCCGAGGGCACTGGGGTTGGCTAGCCTGCAGAAAAGAAGACTGAGGGGAGACCTCATTGCTCTCTGCAGCTCAGTTTCTAGGTCATGTGTGTTGTGGGATTAGAAGTGGAAGCTGGTTACTTAACTGTTGGGGGGCTTAAAGTGTAATAAGATTGTGGAAGGCAGAGAGATGGATCCTGCTGAAAATGGGTTTTGAAAAATCTCCCAGCCTGGTTTCCAGAGGCCTTGCTCACTATAAAGGTCCTACACCAGCAGATGTTTCTAATTGCATTCTTAAACTGAAATGCTTTTATTCAGAGCCTGCTGTGCAGGAAATATCCTTCAGCTGCAAAACAGCCAGATGAGCTTCAAACATTTATCCAGTGACTGACAGAGGTCTTTTGCCTGCTCAGACCTTAGAAAGTTTGACTTCTTTCTTTTCCATGTAAAAGGGAAATTTTAGCTGGTTTAAGTCCTAAAATAAACTTCAAACCATTTTGACTGTTCATTTAGTGCTGTGGTGTAGATGCAGTGCTCGGTGCTTAGTCAAGGACTTGTCAGTTGTGATGGTTTGGGAGTTCCCTGCACCCCCACACTTTGTAAAATGACCCAGACTACACTCAGCAGGCTGGAAGTTAAGGACTGAAGCTCTATTTACAGCTCAGCACAATGTACAGCAGAGATATACACTATAGACAGGAACAGCTACAGAAATAGACAAGTTAAAGGGAATACAGCAACACAACTCCCCTCCCAGAAATCAGAGACCCCAGGAGGAGCTCCCAACCACCCTTCCACCTTCTCCCCACCCCTGTACCTTACCCCAAGGTTGCCTTAGCGCAAGGTGAGCTTGGAGGATCGTGCAGGGGAGTTAGAAGGAAAGTGGTTAGTGAGGTTACTCAGCAGACAGGAGAAGGCCAGAAGCTGCTAGGCCGAGACATTGTGCCCCAGAGACTCACTTATCTATGTTTTGGGTACATGTTCTTAAACATCTCAGCAAGCCTATGAGTGAAGTAGACATCACCATTATTTCCTTTTCTCAGCCTGTAGTACAATTTTCTCTATTAAAATATTCCAATTAGCTCAAACCAACACATCAGTGTAAGGCTGATGATTGGACTTGATGATCTTGAAGGTCTTTTCAAGGATAACTCTGAGATGGTGGCCTGGAAGGAAAGGCTGTGGGTACCTTCACTACAAGCTAATGTAGTTACAATGAGCAGGTAATGAATGACTGTCACCTAAAGACTGCTGGAAACAGCAGCTGGCTGCCATCCTGCACCTGAGCAGAGGAATTGCTTACAGCCTTGGACGGTTGCACATGCTGACTGGGAGGTCTCCGTGCGCTGCCCGTGGTGGCGTAGGCTGGCTGGGAGGTCACTGCAAATTGTCTGATAGATCTTAAGTGTTTTTTCCTTCAAAAGAATCTACCCCTGTCCCACTGACATGGTGAGAGTGTGATAGTATTTCACTAGCAGGAGAGGACTACATGTGGGCTACTTGGTCTGGAATTGTCCTCTTGGTTTATAGCCAGAAATAATAGGAAAATTAAAACAGTGAGAGGGGGAGCTGGGAGTGCTGGGGGACAGCTGGCTGGGCATGAGCCAGCAGTGTGCCCAACTGGCTCAGAAGGCCAGTGGCATCTTGGCCTGTATGAGGAGCAGTGTGTGCAGCAGCAGCAGGACTGTCATTCTGCCCTGTGCTGGCACTGGGGAGGCCTCAGCTCCAGCACTGTGTGCAGCTCTGGGCCCGCACTGCAAGAGAGATCTTGAGGGGCTGGAGTGGGGCCAGAGGAGAGCGACAAGACTGGGGAGGGGGCTGGAGGGGAAGGCATCGCATTCCTGTGGCTCTGGGCAGCCTGATCTGGTGGGAAGTGCCCCTACCCATGGCACAGGGTGTGGAACTAGATGATATTTGAGGTCCCTTCCAGCCCTAACAACTCTGTGATTCTGTCAAAGTGTTTTAAGGCCAGGCTGGAGGATGAGGCTATGAGTAACTTGATCATAGAATCACAGCAACATGCAGGTTGGCAAAGCCCCTCAGGATCACCAAGTCCAACCTAGAACCCTACTCAGCAAGATTCACCTTAAACCATATCCCTAAGCACCACATCCAAACCACCCTAAAGCACACCCAAGGTTGGTGACTCCACCACCTCCCTGGGCAGCTCATTCCAGTCCCTGAACACTCTCTCCAGGAAAAACTTGTTCTTAATGTCCCATCTAAACCTCCCCAGCCTCAGCTCAAGGCCATTCCCCTTGTTCTGTCTCCAGTTACCTGTAGGAAGAGCCCAGCAGCAGCCTCTCCACAATGTCCCTTCAGGTGTCTGTACCCATGTCAGTGGGGTTAGAACTAGAAGATTTTTAAGGTCCCTTCCAACTCAAACTATTCTATGCCTTTGTCCTAGCCAAAAGACAAATTTACCGTTGGTCAGTTCAGGTGAATGTAAACAACAATCAGTATTCATCAAGAGAATGCTGCACCAAGAGCAGTGTGGGCAGCAGAGCAAGGGAGGGGGTTCTCCCCCTTTACTCTGCTCACATCAGACCCTATCTGGAGTCCTGTGTGCAGTTCTGGAGCCCCCAGCACAGGAAGGACATGGAAGTGTTGGAGCGGGTCCAGAGGAGGCCACGAAGATGATCAGAGAGCTACACCAACTCTACTCTGAGGACAGGCTGAGAGAGTTGGGGCTTTGCATCCTGGAGAAGAGAAGGCTTCCAGGAGACTTTATAGTAGCCTTCCAATATCTGAAGGGGGCCTACAGGAAGGTTGGGGAGGGACTATTGACAAGGGGCAATGGGTTTGAACTGGCAGAGGGGAGATTTAGACTGGATGTTAGGAGGAAGTTCTTTACAGTGAGGGTGGTGAGGCACTGGAACAGGTTGCCCAGGGAGGTTGTGTCTGCTCCCTCCCTGGAGGTGTTCAAGGCCAGGCTGGATGAGGTCTTGAGTGAGCTGTACTAGTGGGAGGTGTTCCTGCCTATGGCAGGGGGTTGGGACTAGATGATCCTTGAGGTCTCTTCTAACCTTACCATTTTATGATTCTATAATTCATGTGGAAAAAAAACCAAACCAAAACACTCAACAAACATCTGCCTCGTATGAATTGCAATAAACTCCACTACACTATGTTAAATAACCAAAACAATTCCAGGAAAGTTCATCCTGAAGACTTGCATGAAGGGATCTCTATGTAAATTACTTCTACAGAGACCTGAATGTCAGACACAATTTTATTTCTCACTTTGAGAGGAATGCAGAGGAGTTCTGAATTGGTTTTGGGCAAGTACAGTTGGCATTTTTTTTACTGCTGCTGTTGCTAAACAGCCTGCAAGCCTGGGTTTAGTTTTTTTTTATTTCTCTGTGTCTTATTCTTCTGAAGCCCCCCAAGGACTTTTTGGCATATTTGACTTCATCCAGCATTTATGAAATACATGAAATATTATGCAGGAAGAATATTAATGTTGAAGATAAACAAGCTTTGATTTAAGAGCTGGAAACATCCCATCAGGGGTTTTGGAGAAGCAGCCTAATGTGGTGATGATACAAATTAAGCTACACAGAATTCACAGGTTGGAAGAGGTCAGGAAAGGAATTTCAAATGTTCAGAATGAGGCTGAATTTTAGATGGCTCAATTCCTATTTACTTGTTTGGTCAATTCTTCTATAGCTGTGAAAGGGGAAAAAAAATACCTGAGAGTTCACAGTGTCACAGGATGCCAGGGGTTGGAAGGGACCCAAAGAGATCATTGAGTCCAACCTCCCTGCCAGAGCAGGACCATACAATCTAGATCAGGTCGCACAGGAACACATCCAGACAGGGCTGGAAAGGTTTCAGAGAAGGAGACTCCACAGCCTCTCTGGGTAGCCTGTGCCACTGCTCTGGCACCCTTACAGCTAAGAAGTTCCCCCTTGTGTCGAGGTGGAACCTCCTGTGCTGCAGCTTCCACCCACTACTCCTTGTCCCATGGCAGGGAGCGAGTGAGCAGAGCCTATGCCCCCACTCCTGACCCCCAGCCCTCAGATATTGATAAACATTGATTAAATCCCCTCTCAGCCTTCTCCTCTGCAGACTGAACAGCCCCAGGGCTCTCAGCCTCTCCTCATCAGGCAGTGCTCCAGGCCCTTCAGCATCCTTGCAGCCCTGCCTTGGACTCTCTGCAGCAGATCCCTGTCACTCTTGAACTGGGGAGCCCAGAACTGGATGCAGTATTCCAGCTGGGGCCTGACCAGAGCAGAGTAGAGGGAGAGGAGAACCTCCCTGGATCTGCTGGCCACACTCTTAATGTCCCCCAGGACCCCATTGGCCTTGTTGGCCAGCAGGGCACATTGCTGTGCCATGGTTGTTATCCACCAGCACTCCCAGGTCCCTCTCCACAGGGCTGCTCTCCAGCAGATCACCTCCCAACCTGTAGTGGGGCAGTTTATTATTCCTCCCCAGCTGCAGGATTCTGCACTTGTCCTTGTTGAACCTCATTTGGTTCCTCTGTGCCCAGCTCCGAGTCTGCCCAGGTCTTTCTGGATGGCCTCACAGCCTGCAGCTGGATCAGATGTACTTGGATACTTTGTTCTGTCTTCTATGGCAAGATCTTTACTTAGCAAATCAGGCCAAGTGAACCAACAGATGAGTTGCTGGCAAGAAAGGTAGTCAGGCCTCATCTCTGAAGCACGAAGCTGTTTGGTAGGTGGATGAAGACCTGTCCTTTCTGAGTTGTTGCTGTTATTCGAAGCACTCATTTGGAGAATTTTCTTTTCAATTTTCAAACTTCAGAATTGTAGAACTGTTGAAATTGGAAGAGACCTTTGAGATCATCAAGCCCAGCTGCTCCCTTTGAGCACTCCTACCAAGCTACCAGCACTAAACTGCATCCCTCAGCACCACATCCGTGTGTCTTCTAAACACCTCCAGGAATGGTAACTCCACCTGGGCAGTCTGTTCAATGCTTGAGAACCCTTTCCTAACACCCAACCTGAATCTCCCTTGGCAGAGCTTGAGGCCATTTCCCCTTGTCCTGTCACAGGTTGCATGGGAGCAGGTTTGGATGCCTACCTTGCGCCCATCTCCTCTGAGGTAGTTGCAGAGGGCAGTGAGGCCTCCCCTCAGCCTCCTCTTCTCCAGACTAAACAATCCCAATTCCCTCAGTTATTCCTCACAGGACTTGTGGTCAAGGCCCTTCAGCAGCTTTGTAGCTCTTCTTTGGACCAACTCCAGATGTCCTTATTGTAGTGAGGGGCCCAAACATTACATCCTCTCTCTCAAGAGTGTTTGGTCACTTGCTGCTGTATTTTCAGCTTTGGCTAAGTTACAGTGTGGGGCTATTCCAAACCAAGTACCAGTAAGTAAAAGCAACTGTGTTTGCAACAGTGAGCAGTCTTAAAGTCATGGAATCACAGAACTGTTTTGGTTGGAAGAGACCTTTTAAGATTATCAAGTTCAGCCTTCAGCCTAACACCGCCGTGGCCATCAAACCATCCCAGCACTACTAAGCCTGTACGACTAAACCACCTCCCTCAGCACCACTTCCACAGGTCTTCTATAGCCTTGCAGGGATGGTGACTCCACCACCTCCCTGGGCAGCCTCTTCCAGTGCCTCAGAAGCCTTTCTGTGAAGAAACCTTTTGTAATAACCAACCTGAACCTCCCTTGGCATCACTTGAGGCTGTTTCCTCTTGTTACTTGTTGCACGTGAGAAGAGTCTGTCCCCCACCTTGTGCCAGTCTCCTTTGAGGAGGGCAAGGAGGTCTCCCCTCAGCTTCCTCTTCTCCAGGTGAAGCAGCCTCAATTAAATCAACCATTCCTCACAGGACTTGTGGTCGAGGCCCATCACCTCTGCACCTTCTCGTGCTCCCGCACCTTCTGATGCTCGTCTTGTGAGGCACCCAAATCTGAACATAGTATTTGAGGTGTGGCCTCACCAGTGGTGAGCAGAATCATAGAATCAGTCAGGGCTGGAAGCGACCACAAAGATCATCCAGTTACACCACCATTGCTTTCTTTTCACAGCCAGGAACCTAATTTCTCTCATTAAAACATTACAATTAGCTTCAAACCAGCACAGTCCTACCAGTACCTGGCACCCTAACAAGTCCCTCCTCAGCTTTGCTGTAGCTCCCTTCAGATACTGGAAGGCCACAAAAAGGTCTCCTCAGAACCTTCTCTGAGCAACCCCAACTCTCTCAGCCTGTCCCCACAGCAGAGCAGCTCCAGTCCTCTGATCATCCTCATAGCCCTTCCCTGGACACCTTCCAGCACCTCCAGACCTTTCCTATCCCAGGGGCTCCAAAACTGGACACAGAGCTCCAGGTGGGGTCTCAGCAGAACAGTGCAGAGGGGCACCCTCTCTCACCCTGCTGCCCACACTGCTCTGCATGCAGCCCGGGCTCTGCTTGCCTTTCTGGACTTCAAGTACATACTGGTGGCTCATACTGAGCTTTTCATCCACCAGCACCCCTAGGTCCCTCTCCTCAGGGCTGCTTTCAAGCCAGGCACTACCCAGCCTATGTTGGTGCTCGGGATTGCTTTGACCCAGATGCAGAAGTGAGCACATTACCATACCTAGACCTGCTGGCCACACAATTCCAGATGCAATCCAAGATACCATGGACCTTCTGGGCTTGCAGAATTATTATGTAATAACACAAGAAAAAATATAGATAAGCTCTCTGAATAGAGAGAGATAACTTCATAAAATCCCTTAATGAATGTAGAGTAGATTTCATTGCAAGGTACTGCTGTAATTATTAAGTGCTCTGGTAGGTGAGTGAAATCTTCCACTGATGGCACTTACCCTTTAATTTTACTTACTTCAGTTTATAAAACCTGGGCAAACAAATTAGGATGTGCAAAAACACGATGCATTTTAAGAAGTGCCTTCTAAATTTCTGCCTTTCAGGATTTTATTGACTCATGAATCATATTGAAGCCTCATGACCAATTTTGAATCCCTAATAAGAGCTTATATCATAGAATCACCCAGGTTGGAAGAGACCTCCAAGCTCATCCAGCCCAACCTGTCACCCAGCCCCAGCCAATCAACCAGACCATGGCACTAAGTGCCCCATCCAGGCTGTGCTTGAACACCTCTGGAGATGGCAACTTCGCCACCTCCCTGGGCAGCCCATTCCAATGCCAATCACTCTCTCTGGCAAGAACTTCCTCCTAACATCCAGCCTAGACCTGCCCTGGCACAACTTGAGACTGTGTCCTCTTGCTCTGTTGCTGGTTGCCTGGCAGAAGAGACCAACCCCACCTGGCTACAACCGCCCTTCAGGGAGTTGTAAACAGCAATGAGGTCTGCCCTGAGCCTCGTCTTCTGCAGGCTGCACACCCCCAGCTCCCTTAGTCTCTCTTCACATGCCTGTGCTCCAGGCCCCTCACCAGCCTTGGTGCCCTTCTCTGAACACATTCCAGTACCTCAGTACTTCTCTTGAATTGAGAAGCCCAGAACTGGCCACAGGACTCAAGGTGTGGCCTGACCAGTGCTGAGTACAGAGGCAGAATAACCTCCCTTGTCCTGCTGGCCACACTGTTCCTGATGCAGGCCAATATGCCATTGGCTCTCCTGCCCACCTGGGCACCCTGCTGGCTCATGTTCAGCTACTCTGTACCAGCACCCCCAGGTCCCTCTCTGCCTGGCTGCTCTCCAGCCACTCTGTTCCCACCCTGTAGCACTGCTTGGGGTTGTTTTGCCCAAAGGGCAGAACCCTGCACTTAACCTCATTAAATCTCATCCTGTTGGCCTCTGCCCACCCATCCAGCCTGTCCAGGCCCCTCTGCAGAGCCCTCCTACCCTCCAACAGATCCACACCTGCTCCTGACTTGGTGTCATCTGCAAACTTACTGATGCTGGACTCAGTCCCCTGGTCCAGATCATCAATAAAGAGACTGAACAGGACTGTGCCCAGCACTGATCCCTGGGGCACACCACTGGTGACAGCTGCCAACTGGGTGTGGCACCATTCACCACCACTCTCTGGGCCCAGCCCTCCAGCCACTTCTTGACCCATCTCAGAGTGAACCTGTCCAAGACAGGAGCTGCCAGCTTTGCCAGGAGCTTGATGTGGCAGATGGTGTCAAAGGCTTTGCTGCTGTCCAGGCAGACTACATCCACAGCCTGCCCTGCACTCACCAGGAGGGTAACCTGAGCATAAAAGCAGATGAGGGTTGTCAGGCAGGACCTGCTTCTTCTAAACCTACGCTGGCTGGGCCTGTAAAGAAACCATGTTCTCTGTGCCCATAGTGGGAGGACACTAACAGCTAAGAGCTGTTTGGGTTTTTGTGTTGTTTTTTTTTTTTTTTTCCCCTAATCTCAAAGTGGAACAAACATTTAAAGATGCTCAAAGTGTTTAATACTGAAGGAAAGTTGTTATATATCTAAATGTTAAGTTGTTAGTTAATTTTACTAGGTAGCAAATTATCTCACTCACTGTTGTTAAGTCTTAGAATCACAGAATAGTCTGGGCTGGAAGGGACCTCCGAAGCTCATCCAGTCCAAACCCACCTGCACTCTGCAGGGACATCCTCAACTAGATCAGGTTGCCCAGAGCCCTGTAGAGCCTCACCTTGAATGTCTCCAGGGATGGGGACCCAACCCCTTCCCTGTGTGTTGTGCTTTTTAAAGAGAGCTGACAGAACAAAATTTGAAAACAGAAATTGTATTTGAAAGTGAGATACAGAAAGAAATTACCAAGCAGATACAACATCCATAAGTGAATCCCTTGAATTTTCCCCCCAACCCCAAACTAAATCTATACTCCCCAGTGCTCCAGTCCTTCCCTGCCCTGCCTCTGCCATCCAGACACCTAAACACAGCCTCTGGAGGTCCCAAACCAGCCCTGCTCCTCACATGTTTGTCCCAATAAAGCACCTCCAGCCAGACACAAGGCTGGAGAGGCAGGAAGGGAGAACGAACTGACTTGGCCCTGAGTTTATGAAGAGAGAGCAGAGGTAAGGGATTGAATAACAATCTTCTACTCCCTAGAGGATTTTTAACCCTATGGTTCCTACCCTGGGACACTGGGCAACCTGTTCCAGCATTCCACTACGCTCGTGGTGCAGAACTTGTTCCTCACATCCAGTCTAAATCTACTCTGAAGCCTTGTTAGGTTCTGGCTTGTGACAGAGCAACCATCATGGGGAGTAGGTCACAGTGAGTCTGGAGAAATGAGATCAGAGAGATGAGCCTGAATGTGGCTCTGGGCAGCCTGATCTAGTTGAGACAACACTGCTGACTGCAAGAGGTTTGGACAAGGTGGCTTTTGAAGGTCCCTTCCAACCTGATCTATGGATCTTTATAAAACTAGGAGCTCTCTTTTAAATATTAATTCAAAATACATTTTGAATTACTTCAAATTCAAATGTGATTGAATTTCACTTCTGATTTCATTCTTGGATTGTCCTTTCAGCAGTGGATTTTATTTTTCCCTTGTTAAGATTAGGGCTGGTTTGTGACCGAGGGGAAACCTTCCTTCTCTACAACTACCTGAAAGGAGGTCAGAATGGAGTTGGGGTTATAGAATCATAGAATCATAGAATAGTAAGGTTGGAAGGGACCTCAAGGATCATCTAGTTCCAACCCCCTGCCATAGGCAGGGACACCTCCCACTAGTACAGCTCACTCAAGGCCTCATCCAATCTGGCCTTGAACACATCCAGGGAGGGAGCATCCACAACCTCCCTGGGCAACCTGTTCCAGTGCCTCACCACCCTTACTGTAAAGAACTTCCTCCTAACATCTAGTCTAAATCTCCCCTCTGCCAGTTTAAGCCCATTGCCCCTTGTCCTGTCATTGCAGGACCTTGTAAATAATCCTTCCCCAGCCTTCCTGTAGGCCCCCTTCAGATACTGGAAGGCTACTATCAGGTCCCCTCGAAGCCTTCTCTTCTCCAGGCTGAAGAGCCCCAACTCCCTCAGCCTGTCCTCATAGGAGAGCTGCTCCAGCCCTCTGATCATCTTTGTGGCCCTCCTCTGGACCCGCTCCAACACTTCCATGTCCTTCCTGTGCTGAGGGTTCCAGAACTGCACACAGTACTCCAGGTGGGGTCTGACGAGAGCAGAGTAAAGGGGCAGAATCACCTCCCTTGCTCTGCTGGCCACGCTTCTCTTGATGCAGCCTAGGACTCGGTTGGCTGTCTGGGCTGCATGTGCACACTGCAGGCTCATGTTGAGCTTTTCATCAACCCAGACTCCAAGGTCCTTTTCCTCAGGGCTGCTCTCCAGCCATTCACCACCCAGCCTGTATTTGTGCTTGGGATTGTGCCTACCCAGGTGCAGGACCTTACACTTGGCCTTATTGAATTTCATCAGGTTGGCCTGGGCCCAACTCTCCAGCCTGTCCAGGTCCCTCTGGATGGCATCCCTGCCCTCTAGCAAGTCGACTGTGCCACACAGCTTGGTGTCATCTGCAAACTTGCTGAGGGTGCACTCCATTCCTCTGTCCATGTCACTGACAAAGATGTTAAACAGCACTGGTCCCAGCACTGACCCCTGAGGGACACCACTTGTCACTGGTCTCCAGGTGGACATTGTGCCGTTGATCGCCACTCTCTGGGTTCGACCATCCAGCCAATTCCTTATCCAGCGAGTGGTCCATCCATCAAGTCCATGCTTTTCCAGTTTGGTGACCAGGATGTCATGTGGGACAGAGTCAAATGCTTTACTCAGGTCCAGGTAGATGACATCAGCTGCCTTTCCCTTGTCCACTGTCGCTGTGACTTCATCATAGAAAGCCACTAAATTTGTCAGGCAAGATCTGCCCTTGGTGAAGCCATGCTGGTTCCCACCAATCACCTCTGCTTTGTTTTCCATTTGCCTTAGCAGGACTTTCAGCAGGATCTGCTCCATGATCTTGCCAGGCACAGAGGTGAGGCTGACTGGTCTGTAGTTTCCAGGGTCATTCTTTTTACCCTTCTTGAAGATGGGTGTTATGTTTGCCCTTCTCCAGTCAGCAGGAACTTCACCAGTCTGCCATGACTTTTCAAATATGATGCACAGTGGTTTGGCAACTTCATCTGCCAGTTCCCTCAGGACCCGTGGGTGGATCTCATCAGGCCCCATGGACTCACCATGGGTTGGTTTCGTCTTCCCAGTAACCAGTTATGGAATGAGAGGAAACAGCCTCAGGTTGCACCAAGGGAGTTTAGGTTGGACATGAGAATAGAATTCTCCTCTGAGAGGGTTCTCAAACACTGGGACAGGTTCCCTGAGCAGGTGGTTGAATTTCAAAGAGCTGTGGTGCTGGTTTAGCACCAGCCTTGGTAGAGCTGGAAAGTGGTTGGACTGGATTTGAAAGGCCTTTCCTAAGGACGGTGAGGCTCTGATTCTGTGACACTTTATCAAATCTCCTGGGACCTGCACAGTGCGAAGAATAACTTTTGGCAAGTTGCAGCAGCTAAAAACTGTCCTTGTCCTGTGTTTCTGTGAGTTGCATTTTCTATTTGACCTTGATTTTAAAACCTCTAAAATTTAGAGGACAGATACACTGATGTGAGGATTTACTATTTCCTTTTGGTACTTTCTATGCAAATTCTGCAGTAGCCAGGCAAAATTCTTAATTTGGAAGAGAGACTCTTACAGCTACGTTTCTACAGAGTCAGCAGGAACTTCTCAAGAAAGTCTTTAGACTTCATAATATCCTAAGAGCTTTAACTGTTAAGTTCTTACTGAATGTTCTCATTTTGCAGAATCACAGAATGCTAGGGATTGGAAGGGACCTCGAGAGCTCACCCAGTCCAACCCCCCTGCCAGAGCAGGATCACCTAGAGCAGATCACAGAGGAACACATTCAGGCAGGTCTTGAATATCTCCGGAGAAGGAGGCTCCACAACCCCCCTGGGCAGCCTGTGTCACTGCTCTGTCACTTTCTGGATGCAATATTCCAGGTGTGGCCTGACCAGGGCAGAGCAGAGGGGGAGGAGAACCTCCCTTGATCTCCTGCCCACACTCTTCTGAATGCCCCCCAGGACCCCATAGGCCTTCTTGGCCACAAGAACACATTGCTGTCCCATGCAGAACTTCTTCAGCCCAACAGACCTAGTGGGTGTATTTCCAACCTCACGTAACAAGTGGGTTATTAGCAGCAGATAAAAGGCAGGAATTGCAGTTTCAGCATAGCTCTCCATTTCCAAAATGTTTCCCATTTTGTTACAGAGAACATAGAAGAAAGAAGTAATAAAACTGCAATATGGGTGACAATACAGCTGTATTTTTCCTTAGTAACATGAAATAAATGGAAAGAAAGGGATTAGGCTAGGTTAGGTTGTAATCTTTGGAGTTTTTTGCTTTGCTTTCCAGTCTTTTGGTCCCACATTCTCTTTTATTGCTGATGGCAGGAAAACAATCTCTTTTCCTCCCACCTCCACTTTTAAATAGCTGTTAGCTGAATTCTGATTTACTATGGGAGATGAGACTTCTCAGTGCCTGTAACATGTGTCTAAAGAAATTCACCTTCCACTCGTGGGAGCTAAAATCCTGATGCCAGAGCTTACGCAGTTTCTCAGCAACCCAGGGGACCGGGGCATGGATAGAACAGCAGCCGTGAGTCATGCTCCTGTGGTAGGACAAAAGGCTTTGCTGCTGCCCAAGGTGAAAGATCCTGGAACATGGCTTAGTGTTCAAAGAAGGGCTAGTGTGTGGCTGTTGCCAATAGCTGGAAAATCCTAGACAATCAAAGCTCCTCACTACACTTAGAGATGCTGTCCCTGCTCAGTTCAGGAAGGCTGGACAAGGTGGTCTTGGGAGGTCCCTTCCAACCCAGTGCGGTGAATCTGTTCAGTGTGAGCTGTGTTTCCAGGCTGAAATAGTTTGTAGGCTATAATGATTTGTAGGTAGTAATGATTTGTTTCTTTGACAAACATAGGCAGTAGTCACCAACAGGTCACAGAATGGTAGGGGCTTGAAGGGACCTCCAAAGCTCATCCAGTCCAACCCTCCTGCCACAGCAGGGGTGCCTACAGCAGGTCACACAGGAACACATCCAGAGAAGGAGACTCCACAATCCCCCGGGGCAGCCTCTTCCAGGTTTCTGTCACACTTGCAGGGGAAAAAAATCCTCCTTCTGTTTCCATGGAACTTCCTATGCCTCAGCTTCCACCACTACCACTTGTGCTGCCATTGGGCATCACCCAGCAGAGCCTGGCTCCAGCCTCTGGCCACTCACCCTGCACATCTTCATCACCATGACTGAGGTCCCCCCTCAGGCTCCTCCTGTCCCGGCAGCACAGCCCCAGCTCCCTCAGGCTCTCCTCCTGAGGAAGTTCTTCCACTCCCTTCAGCATCTTTTTGGCTCTGCACTGGATTCTTCAAGCAGCTTCCTGAGGTCTTTCTTGAACTGAGGGGCCCTGAACTGGATGCAGTATTCCAGATGTGGCCTCAGAAGGGAACGTAACCTCTCTCGACCTACTCATCATACCCCTTCTAATCCAGCCCAGGATGCCCTTGGCTTTCTTGGCCACCAGACCACATTGCTGGCTCCTGAGCATCCTTCCCCCCACTAGGACCTCAAGATCCTTTCCCCCTTTCACTGCTCTCCAGCAGCTCAATCCCCAGCCTATACCGCTCCATTGGGCTGTTCTTTCCCAGGTGCCCTTACCCTTGTTGGAGTTCATTCAGTGTATCCCTGCCCAACTCTCCAGCCTAAGTCTGGCTGAATGGCAGCACAACCCTCCTGTGTGCCAACCACTCTGCCCAGTTTGATGTCACCAGCATCTTGCCGGCAGTGCCCTCTGTGCCCTCACCCAGCTCCTCGATGAATATGTTGAATAGATGTGGGTGTCAAGGGTCGTGTAGGGGCAGAAGAGGAGGTCCTGCTCTTTGCCTTGTTCACTTAGATATAGAACCTCTTTAAGAATTCATGGTGAATGTACACCAAAAGCTGAGAAAGGACCCCAAAGCTTCTGACTGTCTTTAAATCACTGAGTAATTACAAATGATGCTCTACTTTTTCTTTAGCGTGCTGCTGATGTCTCTATGTTTGTCACCAAAAGGTCATTACATACATACATACATACATACATACACACCTGGAGTACTGTGTGCAGTTCTGGAACCCTCAGCACAGGAAGGACATGGAAGTGTTGGAGCGGGTCCAGAGGAGGGCCACAAAGATGATCAGAGGGCTGGAGCAGCTCTCCTATGAGGACAGGCTGAGGGAGTTGGGGCTCTTCAGCCTGGAGAAGAGAAGGCTTCGAGGGGACCTGATAGTAGCCTTCCAGTATCTGAAGGGGGCCTACAGGAAGGCTGGGGAAGGACTATTTACAAGGTCCTGCAATGACAGGACAAGGGGCAATGGGCTTAAACTGGCAGAGGGGAGATTTAGACTGGATGTTAGGAGGAAGTTCTTTCCAGTGAGGGTGGTGAGGCACTGGAACAGGTTGCCCAGGGAGGTTGTGGATGCTCCCTCCCTGGATGTGTTCAAGGCCAGATTGGATGAGGCCTTGAGTAACCTGTACTAGTGGGAGGTGTCCCTGCCTATGGCAGGGGGTTGGAACTAGATGATCCTTGAGGTCCCTTCCAACCTTACCATTCTATGATTCTATGATTCTATGATTAGGAATGTTGCTGTGTGTACCACTTATGACGTATGTCTGTGACAGACTCCTTAATGTCACTTGGGGCTCAAAGCAGTTTTGCTAACAGACTGATGATGGCTGTAGCAGAATCAGGATTTGAAAAGTATGTAAATGAGCTAGTTAAATGAGCATCTTTTTGCTTATGGAGAAAACATTACTAACAAATGGATCCATTTGATAGTTAATGGCTAAGCAAGTAGCTCCAAACTTGGGCAACTAATCAGCTACAGAGCCAAGAAAAAGCAATTCTTCAGTTTGTATAAAAACAGAGCCACAGTTGCAATCCCTCCTGGGGCACTCAGATAATTAAGCATTCAGATAATTAATAATTGATTGCAGTAGGATTTGAAAGCCTGCTACCTACCTGCCCATCAGCACCTTACTTTTCCTGACAATCAGAGACCTTTATTATTTTCTTCCAATCTCTTTTGAATACATTTATCAGCTCTTCCAAACAGAACACTGAGTTTTAAATGTAGCTTCTGCTTCCTCCTACTGATGTGTAGAAACAGCAGGCTTGGAGGGAATTGTCCTGGCTGGAGACTGACTTAGAACATGTGAAATTGTCTTATGTGTGAACAGAGACAGGCTGTGGAATCACAGAACTGGTTTGGTTGGAGAAGATTTTTAGCATCATTCAGTCCAATAATCATTTCACTCTGCCACGTCTGGTGCTAAACCATGGCCTCAGCACCACAACTCTGCCTCTTTGAATGCCCATCCCAGGAGAGGTTTCAAGCACCTCCCTGGGCAGCCTGTGGCAGTGGTTGAAAACCCTTTCACTGAAGTTTCTTCTAATCTCCAACCTGAACCTCTCATAGTGCAGCTTGAGGCCATTGCCTCTTGCCCCAGCCGTTGTTACTCATGAGAAGAGACCAACACCCACCTTGGTTCAGCCTCCTCTTAGGGAGTTGTAAAGAACAAGAAGGTCTCCCCTCAGCCTTCTCACCCCCAGTTCCCTCAGCCACTCCCCACCAGCCCTGTTCTCCAGATCCTTCACCAGCTGCTTTGCACTTCTCTGGACCTGCTCTTCCACCTCAATGTTGTCTTTGTAGTGAGGACTCCAAAGGATTAAAAACATACATTAATATTGTAACTTAATAATGTACAGGCCAATATTCTTTTTTTGTTTTTGCCCAGCGGCTCCAGGATACCTAATTCAACTCAAACTGCTAGTCTCAGCCTAAAAGGAACATAGAACCACAACAAATGTCTTTGAGAAGAGCCTATCTTGGAGATACTCTTTGTAGGGTCTTGTAGGTAGTATGGACAAAGTGAACTAGGGATAAGCTTATTTTTTTTATCAGGGGTCAGAATTTGTTCCGGGCTCATAGGTTTCATAGACCATCAGAAGGGCTCACTCTTAATTACTAATGAATGGTCATAGTTTGCTCAGTAGTTTGAGTCAAATACTCATGACCTGCAGATAAAATAATCAGAAGCCTTAATGTTGCTGTGGAAATGATGGATAAGATCAAATTGTGTCTCAAAAGCAGGTTAATAATGAGCTGGGTAGATGTACAGTGATAATCACAGAATGTTGGGGCTCGGAAGGGACCTTAAGAGATCATCTAGACCATCCACCCCTGTCAGAGGAGGACCATCTTAAAAAAAAAACCCAACCCACCCCACCCAAACAAATAGCAACAACAACAAAAAAACCCAAATTCAAGTAGAGAAGACCCCAAACCATAACCAGAAAGGCATTTAAAAAAAAATCAAGTTGGCAACTGTAAACGGTGGTAAAATATACTCCGATCCCAGGTCACGTGCTGATAAATGAAGATGAAATTTAGGGAGGTTTAAGAAGAGACTTTGTACATTTGTGAATTTATAGGTAGGAGGGAAGGGAGCATTCTCCTGGTTTTTTTCACTTCATCTGTGTTCCTTGAAGGTAGGCATAGTAAAGCCAACACAATAGATGGGCAGTGTTTGCTACATAGAACCAGTCAGGGTTGGAAGGGACCACAAGGATCATGTAGTTCCAACCCCCTTATCATGGGCTGGGACACCTCACACTGGAGCAGCCTGCTTAGAGCCTCATCTAGCCTGGCCTTAAACACCTTGGCTGGAGAGCAGCCAAACAGAGAGGGATCTGGGGGTGCTGATTGACACCCACCTGAACATGAGCCAACAGTGTGCCCAGGTGGCCAAGAAGGCCAATGGCATCCTGGCCTGCATCAGGAATAGTGTGGCCAGCAGGAGCAGGGAGCTCATTCTCCCTTTGTACTCTGCACTGGTCAGGCCACACCTTGAGTCCTGTATCCAGTTCTGGGCCCCTCAATTTAAGAAGGACATTGAGGTACTTGAACGTGTCCAGAGAAGGACAATAAGGCTGGTGAGAGGCCTCGAGCACAGCCCTATGAGGAGAGGCTGAGGGAGCTGGGACTGTTTAGCCTGGAGAAGAGGAGGCTCAGGGGGGACCTTATTGCTGTCTACAACTACCTGAAGGGTGGTTGTGGCCAGGAGGAGGTTACCTTCTTCTCTCAGGCAACCAGAGACAGAACAAGAGGACACAGTCTCAAGCTGTGCCAGGGGAAGTTTAGGCTGGAGGTGAGGAGAAAGTTCTTCACTGAGGGAGTCATTGGCTACTGGAATGGGCTGCCCAGGGAGGTGGTGGAGTCACCGTCCCTGGAGGCGTTCAAGGCAGGTTTGGACGTGGCACTTAGTGCCATGGTCTGGTCTTGAGGGCTGTGGTGATGGGTTGGACTTGATGAGCTTTGAGGTCTCTTCCAACCCTGGTGATACTGTGATACTGTGATACCTCCAGGGACAGAGCATTGATCACCTCCAAGGGCAACCAGTTCCAGGGTCTCACCAACATCATGGTGAAGATCTTCCTCCTAACACCCAGTCTGAATCTACCCGTTTCTAGCTTTGTTCCGTTACCCACAGTCCTGTCACTACCTGACAGCCTAAAAAGTCCCTCCTCAGCTTTCTCATACATGAACACCAGAAGAAGCCTTCCAATCCAACATACCCTCTCTAAGCAATGGCTATGGATGATTCAGAGGATCACAGAATCATTGAGGCTGGGACAGACCTCTGAGATCATCAGGCCCAGCCTGTGACCTAACAGCACCACAGCCACCAGACCATGGCACTGAGTGCCACATCCAAACTCTCCTTAAACACCTCCAGGGATGGTGACTCCACCACCTCCCTGGGCACTCCATTCCAGCCTCTCATTCCCCTTGCCAGCAGGAAGTGCTTCCTAACATCCAACCTAACCCTCCCCTGGCACAGCTTCAGGCCATGCCCTCTCCTCTTGGCACAAGTTGCCTGGCAGCAGAACCTGATCCCTACCTGACTGCAGCTTCCCTTCAGGTAGCTGTAGAGAGTGCTAAGGTCCCCCCTGAGTCTCCTCTTCTGCAGGCTGCACACCCCCAGCTCCCTCAGCCTCTCCTCAGCAGCCTTCCCCTCCAACCCCCTCCCCAGTCTTGTCGCTCTCCTCTGGCCCCACTCCAGCCCCTCAAGATCTCTCTTGCAGTGAGGGCCCAGAGCTGCACACAGTGCTGGAGGTGAGGTCTCCCCAGTGCCAGCACAGGGCAGAATGACAGTCCTGCTGCTGCTGCACACACTGCTCCTCATACAGGCCAAGATGCCACTGGCCTTCTGAGCCAGTTGGGCACACTGCTGGCTCATGCCCAGCCAGCTGTCCCCCAGCACTCCCAGCTCCCCCTCTCACTGTTTTAATTTTCCTATTATTTCTGGCTATAAACCAAGAGGACAATTCCAGACCAAGTAGCCCCCATGTAGTCCTCTCCTGCTAGTGAAATATTATCACAGTCTCTCACCATGTCAGTGGGACAGGGGCAGAATTACAGCCCTGCTGCTGCATGATGCAATCTACCTGAACACTGTGACTGAAATATTCTTCCTCTTTAGCAGGGTTTGTTTTGCCATGCATGGAAGCATTGTAAGACCAGAGAAAAAACAAGCCAAGGTCTAAACAAAGCTTTTTTTTTCCCCCAAGAGCTGAGTGCTTGATAGTCTTCTAGTGGACTCCCCCATGTCTCCTCCAGTGTCTGCAGTGATAGAAACCAACCATGGAGTAGCACTCAGGTCCAATTTATAGCACTTAGCTGAGAGAGGGAAAAAAAAAAAAATCTCCTAGCCTTTTTTTCTGCTTTCCCAAAATGAAAGCATAGCTCTGTGTAGAAAGAAAAAAAAATTCTAGGTAGTTTTGGTAATAAGAGCTTTTACTGGGTTTTATCAGGGACCATAAATGTTCTCTAATCATAACTTTATCTACCTCAGTAGCTCAGATGTGGGATAGAGTTAGAGTTTCTCATACATCAGCTCTTCCCTCAGAAGCACATTTCTTCTCCTAAGGAGGTAGAAATAGGAATAGGAATTGGATTCAGGCCGCACCAAGAGAGGTTTAGGTTGGACAGGAGAATAAAATTCACCACTGATAGGGTTCTCAAACACTGTTTTGTTGTTTTAATGAAGTTGTCACAGTATCACCAAGGTTGGAAGATACCTCAAAGATCATCAAGTCCAACCTGATACCACAGACCTCAAGACTAGCTTAGGAACAATTTCTTTGCTGCAAGAGTGGTCAGGGATCGGCACAGGCTGCCCAGGGTGGTGATGGAGTCACTGTCCTGGGAGGTGTTAAGGAGACATGGACATGGCACTTTGGGTTGTGGTTTAATGGCCATGGTGGTGTTCCATTGTAGGTTGGACTCAATGTTCTCAGAGGTCTTTCCCAACCGAAACAACTCCATGGTTCTGTAATTGCTGTCCAAAAGGTGCCTCCACCTGGTGTGATAGGATTGTCCTGTGATGAAGAAAAGTGCTCCTGCATGGCAGAAGCTTACCTGTGTGTACATGGAGCCACAGAATCAGAAATGACAAAGAAGTCAAAACTGCTATCAGTTGGAAAGATACTTATGGAGAAAATCCAAATGTGAAGTAGAAAGGAGATAATTCATGAACTTCAGACCTTTGTTCATGTTGTCTGTTAATTTAATTTATGAGTTGAGATAGACATTGAGGAAAACATAGTGGGGTGGTTTTTGTCTTACTTGATGAACCTAGGAAAGCTGGACCTTTTCTGAATGGTGTTGGTCTATTTTTGGTTTGGTTGAGGGATTCTTTTGGGGGGTTTTTGGTCACTTGAGTCTTTCTGTTGGCTTGAGAAACCTTACAGCATTCTCGAACAGAGAAGGTTTTGCCTCAGCATGAGGAGAAAGTCCTTTATAGTGAGTGTGACAGAGCCCTGGAGCAGGCTGCCTAGAGAGGTTGTGGAGTCTCCTCCTCTGGAGCCTTTCAGGAGCCCTTTGAATGAGTCCCTGTGTGGCCTGCCCTAGGTGATCTTACTTTGTCAAGGGGGGTTGGGCCCCACTTCTGTAGGTCTTTTTCAGCCCCTAACACTCCAAGCCCTAACTGTTGGAACAAGTCCAGAGGAGACTACTGAGATGCTAAGAGGGCTGCAGCAGCTCTGCTATGAGGACAGGCTGAGAGAGTTTGGGCTGTGCAGCCTGGAGAAGAGAAGGCTTCCAGGAGACCTTGCAATGGCCTTCTAGTACCTGAAGTGGGGCACAGGAGGGCTGGGGAAGGGCTATAGATAAGGTCTTGTCATGAGAGGACCAGGAGGAATGGGTTTAAAGTGGCAGAGGGGAGATTAAAAGTGGATGTTAGGAAGAAGTTGTTTGCAGTGAGGGTGGTGAGACACTGGCACAGGTTGCCCCAGGGAGGTTGTGGAGCACAGAATCACACAATGTGATCTTCTTTGATCACCTTCTGTGATTTTTGTGCTCCACAATCTCCCTTGAGGTGTTCAGGACCAGGTTGGATAAGGCCTTGAGTGACCTGTTCTAGTGGGAGGTGTCCCTGCCTATGGTGGGGGCTTGGCACTAGATGAGCTTTGAGGTCCCTTCCAACCTAAACCATTCTATGATTCTATTCTATGATCCTATCTCAATGTCTTTTGTTAGACCTGATGAAGGGTCAGGAGAGCAGGTTTTATGAGGAGCAGCTGAGGGAACTGGGGTGGTTTAGTCTGCAGAAGAGGAGCCTGAGAGAAGACCTCATTGTTCTCTACAACTACCTCAAAGGAGGTTGGAGTGAGGTAGAGCTCAGTCTCTTCTCATGTGTAACAGGTGACTGGACAAGAGCAAATGCCCTCAAGTTGCAACAAAGGAAGAATTAGGAATATATTAGGAAATATTTCTTCACAGGAAGGGTTCTCTGGCAGCATAAGAGGCTGCTGGCCCTGGGAGTGGAAGATGCTGCGGCACCTTGTGCTGCAGCTGGAACATGTGGCACAGAGAAGCCCTGTTCACATCTATAGCCTTTCCTCTTAACCTCTCTAAGAATTCAGAGCTGGAACAGTGTCTTTACTAGTTTTGGTACCATGGGAGGTTTATCATAAGGTTGTATGTCCTGAAAAGAAGGCTCAGGGCAGATCTTATTGCTCTCTACAACTCCCTGAAGGGAGGCTGTAGCCAAGTGGGGTTGGTCTCTTCTACCAGGCTCCCAGGGACAGAACAAGAGGACACAGGCTCAAGCTGCAGCAGGGCAGGTTCAGGCTGGATGTTAGGAAGAAGTTGTTCAGAGCAAGAGTGATTGACATTGGAATGGGCTGCCCAGGGAGGTGGTGGAGTCCCCATCCCTGGAGGTGTTTAAGAGGAGGCTGGATGAGGCACTTGGTGCCATGGGTTAGTTAATTAGAAGGTGTTGGGTGATAGGTTGGACTCGATGATCTTGGAGGTCTTTTCCAACCTGATTAATTCTGTGATTCTACCTATGGCAGGGGGTAGGAACTAGATGATCTTTGAGGTCCCTTCCAACCTAAACCATCCTATGATTCTATGAATTCATCTCAACTGACTGTCACTTACCAGGGCAAGGAGTAGAGGGTCTCTTCTCACGTGCAACAAATTATAGGAGAAGTGAAAGCAGACTCAAGCTGTCCCAAGAAAAAAATGACAGAAAGGCGAAATATTTCTTCACAGAAAGGGTTCTCAGGCACCTGAACAGTCTGTACAGAGAGGTGGTGGAGTCACCATGCCTGAAGGTGAAAACCACATAGATGTGGTGCTAAGGGATGTGACTTAGTGGTCATGACTTAGCAGCAGCAGTGGGATTGTGAGATGTAGGTGAGCAACTGGGCTTGATCTCAAAGGTCTCTTCCAACCTCAACAGTTCTATGACTCTTTGAAATCATTGCCCAACGGAAGAAAACTCAGTTAAAGACAGATGGTTGAATGTGCCTGAGGAATAGAAGTAGAGCTGAATTCCACTGTTACGCAACTCACAAATGTAGGCATCATGGTTGCCTGAGTTTTAAACCGTTCTTGTTTCTTCTCCTTCTGGTGTCATTGCTGCTGTAGGAATTTGGTTTTAGCTTGTAAAGTGTGAAATAGTTAATTCTTATTTATTTATTCTAAAAATCTTTACTGATTCGGGTTTTTTATATTCGTATTATTATAAATACAACAACAGTATTATAAAATTCGCAAATGTAGATGATAGAACCACAGAATTGTCAGGGTTGGAAGGAACCTCAAGGATCAGCCAGTTCCAACCCTCATGGGCCATGAGCAGGGACACCTCACACTAGAGCAGCTTGCCCAGAGCCACATCCAGCCTGGCCTTAAAAACATCCAGGAATGAGGCTTCCACCACCTCCCTGAGCAACCTGTGCCAGTCTCTCACCACCCTCATGCTGAAGAGCATCTTCCTAACGTCCAATCTGAATCTGCCCACTTCTAGTTTTGCTCCATTCCCCCCCGACACCTTAAAAAGTCCCTCCCCAGTTTTCCTGTAGGCCCCCTTCAGATACTGGAAGGCCACAACAAAGATCTCCTAGGAGCCTTCTCCTCTCCAGACTGAATGACCCCAACTCTATCAGCCTACTCATAGCAGAGGAGATCCAACCCTCTGATTATCCCTTCTGGCCATGATGACTTGGTTACCTGAACTTTAAACCATTTCTGGTGTCATTGCTGCTGTAGGAATTTGGTGTTAGCTTGTATATGTTTACTGATTTTTTTTTTTT
>VWZE01010407.1:5629-33039 GCA_013396675.1 Eubucco bourcierii
TTGAGTGAGCTGTCCTAGTGGGAGGTGTCCCTGTCTATGGCAGGGGGTTGGAACTGGATGATCCTTGAGGTCCCTTCCAACCTTACCATTCTGTGATCTTTTCTGTTTTCAGATACATCGATCAAGGCCGCAATCCTCAGCTTTACACTAAAGAGTGCCTGGAGCGAGCTTTGGCTAAAAATGAGCAAGTAAAAGGAAAAATTGACACAATGAAGGTAAACCATAAGTAATGAAAGTACTAGTGTATTTGGGTTTTACTTTTTTGTGAAGATATGAGAGTTTTTCATTTATGCAGTTGTTTAGTTCCCATATTAGGTGATTTGTATTTGGAATTGCCCTGCATTCCTGTACTTTAATTGATGCGATTATAGTCAGTTCTGGAAAGGAAGTTTCTAACCCCTCCCACAGTTACTGCTATGATTTTACTTTGGTTAGAGTGTTGCAGTTTTGGGGTTTCGTTCTTGTTGCTGTTTTGAATACTAGTGTGTACCTCACAGTTACAGATCTGTAACTATGATATGTGTAAACTTAGAAATAGGCAAAACAAAGTGTTTGTTTTTTCTAGTCTTGAATGGATTTTAGAGCATTAAAATGCCAAAGATGTTACATAACATTTTAATCTTAAAGTTAATCTTTATAAAGTTACTTAATGTATAATAGTCTGTGGGGTTTTCTGAACTTAGACTTTCATCTAATATGAACCTAAGCATTCTGCTGTAGTGTAGCTGCTGGATTTACTGCTGAAAAATACAGTCAGAATAGGAACTTGAGTGAGATTTGAGAAAGAGTTGTTTGTTTTTCAGAATATGATTTGGCTGAACTTAAACTCTCACTCTCCACGGTGATTTTGCTGCAGAATGTAAATTTAGATATTTTAATTTTCGTTTTCCTATGCTCTGTGCTTCTGAAAGCTGCAGGAAGAATTACTTATTTCAAAGCCACATGTGAGTTCGTTTTTGCAGATGGAGGGGACTCCATATCAAATCAAGAGGACATGTCCTTTGTCAGCTTTGTTTAAGATCAGTCACAGAATCACAGGATGTTAGGGTTTGGAAGGGACCTGCAGAGATGTTGAGTCCAACTCTCCTGCTAGAGTGAGACTGTAGAATCTAGTGAGGGTCACACAGGAACACATCCAGACAGGGCTTGAAAGGTCTCCAGAGAAGGAGACTCCACAACCTCTCTGGAGAGCCTCTTCCAGTGCTCTGTGACCCTTACAGTAAAGAAGTTCTTCCTCATGTTGGGGTGGAACTTCCTGTGGTATAGTTTGTACCCCTTACCCCTTGTCCTGTCACAAGGCTCATCTTAGAGGAGTCTGTCCTCTCCCTCTTGACACCCAGCCCTCAGATACTTATAAACATTGATTAGATCTCCTCTCAGTCTTCTCTTCACCAGACCAAAAAGCCCCAGGTCTCTCAGCCTCTCATAAGGCAGTGCTCCAGCTCTTTAATCATCTCTGTAGCCCTCCTTTGGAGTCTTTCAAGTAGATCCCAGTCTCTCCTGAATTGGGGAGCCCAAAACAATGCAGTACTCCAGCTGAGGTCTCACCAGGGCAGAGTAGAGGGGGAGGAGAACCTCCATTAATCTGCTGGCCACAAGCTTCTTAATGCACCTCAGGATCCCATTGGCCTTCTTGGCCACAAGGGCACATTGCTGTCCCATGGATAGCTTCTTGTCCACTGGGATGCCCAGGTCCTTCACATGGCTGCTTTCCAGCAATCAGCTCCCAACCTGTACTGGTGAAGTTTATTGTTCCTCCCCAGGTACATGACTCTGCACTTGTCCTTGTTGAACCTCATTTGGTTCCTCTCTGCCCAGCTCTCCAGTTTGTCTGAGTCTTGCTGAGTGGTGCCACAGCCTTCAGGTGTGTCAGCCAAGCCTCCCAGTTTGCTGTGGTCAGCAAACTTGCTGAGCAGACTCTGCCCCCTCATCAATGTCACTGATGAAGATGCTGAACAGGACTGGGCCTGGCACTGATCCTTGGAGGACTCCACTGGTTACAGCTCTCCAGTTGGACTTGGCACCACTGATCAGCACTCTTTGCACTCTGTTGTGTATCCAGCTTGGAACCCATCTCACTGTCTGCTCTTCTATCCCACACTTCCTGAGCTTGCTCACAAGGATGTTATAGGAGACAGTGTCAGAAGCCTTGCTAAGGTCAAGGCAGACTACATCCACTGATCTCCCTGCATCTTCTCAATCAGTTACAGCATCACAGAATGCTATCAGATTAGTCAAGCATGATTTCTCCTTGATAAATCCATGCTTACTGCTCCTTATAATCTTCTCTCCCAGGGGCCTAGAGGTGACCTCCAGAGTGAGCTACTTATCTTTTTTCCAAGGGTGGAGATGAGGCTGGCTGGTCTGTGGTTCCTTGGAACCTCTTTCTTACCCTTTTTGAATAGTGGAGTGACACTAGCTCTCCTCCAGTCCTCAGGCACCTCTCCTCTTTGCCGTGATTTAGCAAAAATGATGGAGAGTGGTAGAGTGACAACATCAGCCCAGTTCTGCCAACATTCTTGGGTCCCATCAGGGCCTATGGACTTAGGAATATTTAATTTTTGTAACTGATCTCTAACCCAGTCTACATTGACTAGTGGAGAGTCATCCCTCCTCTAGGTTTCTTCTCCTTCATCTAGGGGCTGGAGCTCATAGGGGAGCAAAGACTGAAGCAAAGAAGATATTTAGCAACTTTTGCCTTTTTTTTGTTGCATCCTCACTTACCAGGGCTGCCTACTCAATCAGCAGTGGGCATACTTTCCCTATTCTTCCTCTTACTGCTGATGTATTTGAAGAAACTTGTTCACTTCTCCCAGTTTTAGTTCTGAGGACTTTGACCTTCCTTGTTGCCCTCCTGCATGTCCTGACAGCTTCTCTGTAGCTCTCCCAGTTGACAAGCCCCTTTCTCCATGATTTGTGAGCTTCTTTCTTCCATAAGATTATCTTCAGAAGCTCCTTGCTCATCCATGCAAGTGTCTCAGCACATCTACCTGTTTTTTTTTATTCAAGGGAACAGACCTATCTTGGGCTTGGACGAAGTGGCATTTAAAAATTGACCAACTTTGTTGGGCTCCATTACCCTCTACAGCCTTAGGCCATGGGATTCCTGCAAGTATATCTCTGAAGAGTACAAAGCCCTGCAGAAGTCCAGGGTTGTAATCCTCCTTACTGCCCTGCTTCTACCCTGTCTAATACTAAACTCCACCATGTTGTAATCACTGTTGCCAAGGCTGTTCCCAACCTTAATGTCCCCAACCATTGCTTCTTTATTAGGTAATACAAGATCCAGCAGTGCACCTCTCCTTGTTGGTTCCTCCACTACCTGCATCAGGAAGTTATCATTGATACACTGCAAGTGCCTCTTGGACTGGCTGTGCCTGGCTGTGTGGGCTTTCCAACAAATACCAGGGTGATTGAAGTCACCCATGAGTACCAAGGAGTGTGTGCTAGAGGCTACCTCCAGTAGACTGTAGAAGGCCTCATCAACCTCTTCTGGTTGATTTGGTGGTCTGTAGTAGACACCCACAACAGTTTCACTCCTCTATTCACATCCCTTAATTCTCACGCACAAAGTTTCAACCTGTTCTACCTCCCCTCCTTGGATAGAAGTCAACATATTTAAGTTGATCTTGCACATGAAGAGCAGCACCCCTGCCCCACCTTGTTGGTCTGTCTTTCCTGAATAGTATGTAGCCAACCATGCCAACATTCCAGTCATGGGAGCTGTCCCACCGTGTGTCAGTGAGTGCAGCTATGTCATAGTCATACAGCCTAACACACATCTCCAGCTCCTCCTGCTTATCCCCTGTGCTCTGTGCATTGCTATGTAAACATTTCAGTGAGGAAGTTCATCTGTTAGTTACTCTTGCCATCCAACCATTCCCAGCCACCTCCATGGCCACCAACCTACCAGTGAGTCCTGCATGTGCCCTTGGCTCAGCTCTAGAAGACCCTGCTTTTGCTGCAGTGTTCACAGCATGCCTCATGGCAACAGGTTGGAGGCCCTTAGTAACATCCCACTACCCTCCCAACCCTGGTGTGTCATAGAATCATAGAACGGTAAGGTTGGAAGGGACCTCAAGGATCAGCTAGTTCCAACCCCCTGCCATAGGCAGGGACACCTCCCACTAGCACAGGTTACTCAAGGCCTTGTCCAACCTGACCTTGAACACTTCCAGGGAGGGAGCAGCCACAACCTCCCTGGGCAACCTGTGCCAGTGTCTCACCACCCTCACTGTAAAGAGCTTCCTCCTAACATCCAGTTTCAATCTCCCCTCTGCCACTTCAAACCCATTGCCCCTTGTCAATAGTCCCTCCCCAGCCTGCTGCTTCTGCTGCAGCCCTCTGAGCATCCTTGTGGCCCCTCTGGACCCACTCCAACAGTTCCATGTCCTTCCTGTGCTGAGGGCTCCAGAACTGCACACAGGACTGCAGGTGGGGTCTGATGAGAGCAAAGGGGCAGAATCCCCTCCCTTGCCCTGCTGCCCACACTGCTCTTGCTGCAGCCCAGCACACAGTTGCTGTCTGGGCTGCACTCACACTGCAGCCTCATCTGGAGCTTTTAATCAACGCAGACTCCAAGGTCCTTTTCCTCAGGGCTGCTCTCAGCCATTCCCCACCCAGCCTGGAGTTGTGCTTGGGATTGTGCCACCCAGGTGCAGGACCTTACAGTGCACCTGGGTAGGCACAATCCTGCCACTTGTCACAGAGCCACTCCCCCTTCAAGTCTAGTTTAAAACCCTTTCAGTGAGCCCTGCAAACTCTAGTCCTATATTGATGCACTAGAACTTAGAAGAGGGATCCAACCACTTTCCATTTCTTAGGTGAAAATGTTAGTTAATTTCTGGGGAAAGTATTTTAGTTTGTGGAGCTGATATATGTGTGTGTTTTCTTTCTCTTTCCAGAAATTCAAAAGTCTGTTAATTCAGGAACTGACTAAGGTCTTCCCAGAAGATATGGCGAAGTACAAAGCTATTCGAGGAGAAGATCCTCCTCCTTAAGCTGGCCTTGGATAGCTCTAAAAGCAACAATACTGTAAACTGACACCACTCTGAAAACATTGATTGGGGAGAGGAGGAATCCAAGCTGTCATAACTGTCCTAAAAATGGCAGTGATGGACTTCAGCTGTTCAGCAGCTGCAATAGCCTGACTCTCTTCAATAGCCTTCAACTGTGTCACTCCCCATATGGACCATCATGACCAGAAATCAGCTCCAGCAATCTTAATACTTCTCACTTAAGAGCTGCTTTTTCAGGGGCATAATTTCTCAGCTGTGGCTAAGACTATTGCTGGAGTCATGGTGACTCCCCTACACTTAGACTTTTTTTGTGAGGATTAAGGCATTGTTAGGCAATTCTGAGAATAAGATGAAGCACCAGTGTGTCTGATGCAATCCACTCAGAAGAGAGGCTCTTGATTCACAAGATCCTTCAAAGCAGAGCTTTTTGGGTTTTGTTGACTGACCTTTCTAATTCAGTTGGTTGATAAAGTAGTGCTAAGTGGCTTGATGACTTTCCTGTGTATTTTGTAATGTTTTTATACATCACTTTCTCTGGCAAATGCAGTTCCCAAGTGATTGAAAGTGCTTATTGTATGATGCCAATAAACTTGTCACAAGTATGATGCTAATAAAGTTATCCCCAAGTACTCTGTAGTCTTGACTGTCCTATAATCATAGACATAGAGAAGAGAAAACATCCACTTTAGTTCTTTTTGCATCGAGTGAACTTTGAGATTTTTACCTGGATCAGTTAGGAGCTACTGCCCTGGCAAAATAGTTTTACTGAAGCCTCTTAAGTTCAATGTATTTAAAAGGTAAATGATATAAACAGATACTCTAAAAATGTGTACAAAGTATGTCGGATACTGAGCTTAACAGCAAGAAAAAAAGATATCACTGTCAAGAATATTTCTGGATTCTCATATTTCAACACCAAGTAATTTCTTGCTTTGCTATGATTAATAGCTGTAGTGATTCTGGGCAGTTGCCAGGTGTCTTTCCAACTCTGCAGAGTTGAGGTGACATGCATATCTGCTCTGCTCTAAATCAAGCCTTTGTTGCTGCATGTGCTGCAATTACTTCCATATGCATAAGATCTTAATGCATTTTCTTAATTAAAGCAGTGGAGGACCACACACTGCAAGATGCTTCTGTAACAGCTCTTAATAGTGTTAAACAGAAATCTCTATGTTCTGTATTGTATTTTACACCAAGGTCTGAACAAGACCTGATGTGGACAGCACAAAAGCAACATCTTTCTGTGCAGTGTGAAAAATTTCAAAGCAATTGAAAACTCTTCTCTTGAAGAGAAGTTCCTTTATGTGCTACAAAATGGCACAGAATATTCACATTCCTAAAGATCTGAGTTGAATCTAATGTACTTTGGTATTTGAAACTTGGTCATTACATAAACTTCTCCAGGTACTGCTCAAAGCAAGGTGAAGCTTCTTTTATATCTAATCTGAGAAAAGGTGATTTGAAATTACTGTCATATTGCATTGTTGAACAAGCTACTATAAGTGGAAATACTTATATTACTTCTGCTGCAAAAGTAGCATTTACTCTCCGTATTAATTGCTGGCATTTGTAAGCTTTTATTTGGAATGTTGCAAAGAATTCAGAAATCCTGTGATCATGTAATGTGCCACTTTTGTGTTCTCATGGGGGGGGGGGTTTAGTCCTTGCAAGTAAACAAGCAGCTTGTTACACACTGAAATCACTGATAGGTGCTATTTTTGTAGGGGAAAAAATGGTTTGCTTACAGTCACCTTAGAAACAAAGTGCTGAAGTAAGAGCTTACTTAACATTTGGAGTGCTTATTTAACATCTGGAGTCCTGTGTGCAGTTCTGGAGCCCTCAGCACAGGAAGGACATGGAAGTGTTGGAGTGGGTCCAGAGGAGGCCACAAAGATGCTCAGAGGGCTGCAGCAGCTCTGCTATGAGGACAGGCTGAGAGAGTTGGGGCTCTGGAGCCTGGAGGAGAGAAGGCTTCCAGGAGACCTTAGAGTAGCCTTCCAGTATCTGAAGGGGGCTACAGGAAGGCTGGGGAGGGACTATTGAGAAGGGCTTGTAATGCCAGGACAAGGGGCAATGGGTTTGAAGTGGCAGAGGGGAGATTTAGACTGGATGTTAGGAGGAAGTTGTTTGCAGTGAGGGTGGTGAGACACTGGCACAGGTTGCCCAGGGAGGCTGTGGCTGCTCCCACCCTGGAGGTGTTCAAGGCCAGGTTGGAGGAGGCCTTGAGTGAGCTGTGCTAGTGGGAGGTGTCCCTGCCTATGGCATGGGGCTGGAACTGAATGATCCTTGAGGTCCCTTCCAACCTTACCATTCTCTGATTCTATGAATGCATGTTTGAATTAAGAACTAAACTAGAATAGATATTCTATTAAATCAATAGAATCAACATATTTTATGCATTTGTAACTATAACTTCTGACCATTTCTGTTCCATGTTGAAAACCTTCCAAGCATTTCTTGGTTGTCTAGTTATATTTTTTTTTTTCCATTTGTGATGTCAATGACAAAACAAACCAAACCAAACCAAACAAACAAACCAACCAACCCCACAAACCAAACAAACAAACAAAAGCAAAACAAAAAAAAAACAACCCCAAAGAAAAAATTTAAAACCTTCTAATGGTCGATTTCTCTTCTGGGTTGTTATGAAAAATGACTTTGAGTAGCTCTCTTATCAAACATGAGATGTTATTTGGTCTAAGACTCTTTAATTTCTGGTCACCACGTGTGAAGTTACAATAGTTAAACGAATAGTCAGATAGACACCTGGCACTTAATAAAACAAAGGATTAATTCAGTGATACAGCAAATGTTACTTGAGAGAAGTACATTAAACAAATCAACAAAATGTGTTCTTCCAGAGCTGTTCTTTCAAATTCAGAAAGCTTTCCAATGACGAAACGTTTCAGAGTACAATAAGCATAAATTATGTGACAGCTTTTGAAATTTATTGAGTCTAAGGTTTTCTTCTTTCACACAATTCATTGCAGAGGAGGCAGAGCCTCATAGATGCGCTTTCTCCTTGAACAGAAATTCAGCTTTCACATAAACGAACTTGAGTGTTGCTCAGCGTACACAGAAGGGCTCATCTCCAGAGGCTGATAATCATAATTGCAGTGCAAGGAAGAAGTAATTTACTGCTCGGCAATGATGCTTGTGATGAAGCATCTGCTTCCACGGGTTTCAAATCAGCCATGCACTGATGTTCTGGAGCACTCCAAATTCATTCCTTGCCCCTCCCCGCGCCTTCCTGCGGGTTTGTATGGGGAGGAGAAGGTGGTGCGAAAGCTGCTTCCCGCCCCTCCCCCCCGCGCGGGCTTGAGGTCGGGAACAGCAAAAGGCCTTTCCACAGGTGTGCTGAGCCGTGCGGCAGCCCGCGCTGGCCGCCCGGGTGGTGCCTGGCTGCGTTCCCACGCCCAGCCGAAATTGGCAAGTGGACGCTTTGTCTAGAAAAGGATAAAGAGAGCAAGGGAGAAGGCGCCAGGTGCCCGCCTTGACACAGCTCCCGTTGCAGAGGTCCCAACGGGTCAGGCTCCCGTCCTTGCCAAGCTCCCGTTTCGGACCACCTCCGCTTTTGGACGGCTCCTACCTTTACACACAGCTCTCGGTTTTGCACCGTCCC
Source organism: Eubucco bourcierii (assembly GCA_013396675.1). Classification (NCBI taxonomy): domain Eukaryota; kingdom Metazoa; phylum Chordata; class Aves; order Piciformes; family Ramphastidae; genus Eubucco; species Eubucco bourcierii. The sequence goes on from VWZE01010407.1 coordinate 14,270, forward strand.
TGCCTTTGGACGCCTCTCCCCAGGTTTGCATCCTTCTGTGCAAATGTGCAAGCTTGGCAAGTCCTGGGGCCCATCTGAGAGCGCTGCAGCCAGACCCAGCCGCTCTCGGACCATACAGCAGCTGACTTCTGGCTGCTATTCCACACTGGGCAGGCCTGAGCAGTTTGGCTCTCCTCTGCCGCTGCCGAGGCAGCGTCGCTCGCACGAATCCCTGCCTTGTGGCTGGCGTGTTTAGAGACACTCCTAACTTTGGCAGCTTTTCCGCCTGCCTTGGGCTTCTGTTGTTTGGATCCGCGATTGGATATTGCTTACAGCGTCAGAAGGCAGCTGAGCCGCAGAGGAATCCAGCAAGGGATCATCTCCAATTTCCTATGTCACCTCCGTGAGTAAAGCCTGCTGGTCTCTTAATTTTCTGCTCAGCCTGATTGATAGTGGGGTAAAGCTGTGTTTATGGCTTAGCCTTTTCCCTTCCCTAACTTCTTAAATCTCTAAATTTCCTCCATAACATCCTTTGAAGAATTCCCAATCAAATTAGAATCTGTAAATAAACCTAAACTAGTTTTGTATACTAGTTTGGGGGCAGGGCTTTCAGGAAAACAAAATAATTCTATTTTTATATTTCCTGACTTGGTCACATTAATTCCCTGCCTCCACAACAAATGGTATAGTTTTTGTCCTAGAAGACAACAGGGAGCAGGCATCTACTGTCTGTTCTCTTTGCAAAACTTGTGGCCTTATAAGGTGGTGACCTGCTTAGTGAATGAGGGAAAGGCTGAGGATGTGGTTTACATAGAATCATAGAATGGTAAGGTTGGAAGGGACCTCAAGGGTCATCTGGTTCCAAACCTCCCACTAGCACAGCTCACTCAAGGACTTGTCCAACCTGGCCCTGAACACCTCCAGAGAGGGAGCAGCCACAACCTCCCTGGGCAACCTGTGCCAGTGTCTCACCACCCTCACTGCAAAGAGCTTCCTCCTAACATCCCGTTTCAATCTCCCCTCTGCCAGTTCAAACCCACTCCCCCTTGTCCTGTCATTGCAAGACCTTGTCAATAATCTCTCCCCAGTCTTCCTGTAGGCCCCCTTCAGACACTGGAAAGCTTCTGTAAGGTCTCCTGGAAGCCTGTGGTTAATTGGGTTAATATTCCCTTCAAAGAAGGCATCCTGAAGACTCATCAATAATGATAAATTACTGTGCTGATTGATCTTCTGGGCATAGCTACAGAGAAGAAAAAGCATTGCACGAGCAGCAGTATTTTGGGAGCAGTGATAGCAGTTTGAAGGACAGGCAAAAAGGTTAATCTGATCCATTTTAATAGCCGCTGTCTTTGCAACAGTTTCACAACCCAAAAGGGTGGCATGAAAGACAGAGATTCACCTGAAGAACTGGCTGTAATCTCTCATCCTTCCATTGGTCTGAACTGAATCTGTACAGTAGAATAAAAATCTTGTTTAATTTTGCAGCTTTTGCAATAACAGTAGAGCTCAGGAAGCTGAGTGCAGGCATTGATTTACTGCCTGTTTCTTGCTTAGGTGCACTGATCAGCAAATTGCTTGCTAATTTCAAAGGAGCAGGGTGTCTTAAGGAAGATGCTGCCCATCACGGCAGAGACAATATGCAAAATGGTTGGATATTTGAAATAAGAGTGTAGCTCTTGTACAGCACCAGCATTTCACAGGATCACAGCATGTCAGGGGTTGGAAGGGACCTGAAGATATCATTGAGTCCAAACCCCATGCCAGAGCAGGACCATACAGTCTAGTGCAGTCACAGAGGAATGCATCCAGACAGGACTTGAAAGGTCTCCAGAGAAGGAGACTCCACAACCTCTCCAGGGAGCCTGTGCCAGTGCTCTGGGACCCTTATAGTAAAGAAGTTCCCCCTTGTGTTGAGCTGGAACCTCCTGTGCTGTAGCTTCCATCCATTGCTCCTTGTCCTATCCCAGGCAGCAGTGAGCAGAGCCTGTCCCCCTACTCCTGACTCCTAGCCGTCAGATATTTATAAACATTGATTAAATCCTCTCTCAGTCTTCTCCAGACTAAACAGCTCCAGGTCCCTCAGCCTCTCCTCAGCAGGCAGTGCTCCAGTCCCCTCATCATCCTCATAGCCCTCTGCTGGACTCTCTCCAGCAGATCCCTGTCCCTCTTAAACTGCAGAGCCCAAAACTGAAGGCAGTACTCAAGATGAGGTCTCACCAGGTCAGAGTAGAGTGGGAGGAGAACCTCCCTTGGTCTGTTGGACACACTCTTCTGAATGCACCCCAGGATCCCATTGGCCTTCTTGGCCACCAGGGCTCATTGCTGTCCCATGGATGTTAAAGTTCTCCACCAGCACTCCTAGGTGCCTCTCCACAGTGCTGCTCTCCAGCAGATCACCTCCCAGCCTGTACTGGTGCAGTTTATTATTCCTTCCCAGGTGCAGGACTCTGCATTTGTCCCTGTTGAACCTCATTTGGTTCCTCTGTGCTCAGCTCTCCAGGTCTGTCCAAGTCTGGCTGGATGGCCTCACAGCCTTCAGCTGTATCAGCCAAGCCTCCCAGTCTGGTGTCATCAGCAAACTTTCTGAGCAGACTCTGTCTGTGTTTGTGCCCTTATCAATGTCATTGATTAAGACATTGAACATCACCGGACCCAGCACTGATCCCTGGGGGACTCCACTGGTTACAGCTCACCAGCTGGACCTGGCACCATAGGTCACCACCACCATTTCGTATAACTATAACTAAGATGAATAAAAGAAAAAATTGCCAAACCAGAGTGACTACAAACATGAAACAGAACAAACAAATAGAAAGAAGACAAGGAAGCTTTAAAAAAATGCTTACATATAAGGCCAAAAGAATCTATATCATCTTAACAGCCTTCACAGTATCACAGTATCACCAAGGTTGGAAGAGACCTCAAAGCTCATCAAGTCCAACCTGTTACCACAGCCCTCAAGACCAGACCATGGCACCAAGTGCCATGTCCAAACCCTCCTTGAACACCTCCAGGGACGCTGACTCCACCACCTCCCTGGGCAGCCCATTCCAGCAGTGAATGAGAATGAGCCTTGCTACATTCCTGCAAAGTGCTTAATACTGGAGACCATAAAGTTTCACTCAGGCATTCTCAGACTAAACAAAAACATTTCACTAAAAAGCAGGCAAAGTCCAAAGCAGGTGGCAGACACAGCCGCTCTGATGTAACTGGAAAACTAAATCTTACAGCACACCATGTACCTGATCTGAACTGGCAAAGCAATTGTTCACTGTATCCAACACTTTCTCTCTGAAGAACTTGATCCATATTGCTAAGGAGGATAAAGGAATGACTGAACAAATCCAAAACTGTAAGAGAGCTAATGGCATTCTGGAAATAGTCTGTGTGTGACACAAGTCTATAGAATCATAGAATTATAGAATGGTTTGGGTCAGAAGGGACCTCCAGAGGTCATCTAGTCCACCCTCCTGCAGTGAGCACAGACATCCTCCATTAGTCCAGGTTGCTCCAAGGCTTGTTGAGCCTTACCTTGAATATCATAGTATCACAGTATCACCAAGGTTGGAAGAGACCTCAAAGCTCATCAAGTCCAACCTGATACCACAGACCTCAAGACCAGACCATGGAACCAAGTGCCACGTCCAAACCTGCCTTGAACACCTCCAGGGACGCTGACTCCACCACCTCCCTGGGCAGCCCATTCCAGCACTCAATGACTCTCTCAGGCAAGAACTTTCTCCTCACCTCCAGCCTAAATATCTCCAGAGATGGGGCCTCTGCTACCTCTGTGGGTAACCTGTTCCAGTGTTCCACTACTCTCATGGTAAAGAACCTGTTCCCAACATCCTGTCTAGATCTACTCTTCTCTCGTTTCAAACCATTACCCCTTGTCCTATCACTACAGGCCTCTGTTAACAATTCCTTTCCAGCCTTCTTGTACTGGAGTGGCACTATTAGGGTCTCCCTGGAGACTTCTCCAGGCTGAACAACCCTCAGCCTGTCCTTGTAGGAGAGGTTCCAGCCTCTTGATTATTTTCTTGGCCCTCCTCAGGACCCACTCCATCAAGTTCATGTCCTTGTGTGAAGGGTAAATATTACTGTCTCCAAAATATTCTGTTTGCATATATGCATATATAAAGCCAAGCCACACTATGTGCAGCTCTGTTGGGCTGCACATTTACCAAGGGGCTCAGTGATGCTCACAAGGTCCCATCTGCAGGTGTGTGTTCCCACAGCATCCCTACTCACCCCTAGTGGGGTCTGTGGAGTTGGAGCAGGTCCAGAGGAGGCCACCAAGATGCTCAGAGGGCTGCAGCAGCTCTGCTATGAGCACAGGCTGAGAGAGTTGGGGCTCTGCAGCCTGGAGAAGAGGTTTCCAGGAGACCTTAGAGTAGCCTTCCAGTATCTGAAGGAGGCTACAGGAAGGCTGTGGAGGGACTATTGACAAGGTCTTGTAATTACAGGACAAAGGGCAAAGGGTTTGAACTGTCAGGGGGAAGATTGAAACTGGATGTTAGGAGGAAGTTGTTTGCAGTGAGGGTGGTGAGACACTGGCACAGGTTGCCCAGGGAGGTTGTGGCTGCTCCCTGCCTGGAGGTGTTCAAGGCCAGGTTGGAGGAGGCCTTGAGTGAGCTGTGCTAGTGGGAGGTGTCCCTGCCTATGGCAGGGGGTTGGAACTGGCTGATCTTTGATGTCACTTCCAACCTTACCATTCTATGATTCTATGATTTCTTCTTCTGTCTTACGTTTCTTCTTCGTGGATTCCCACACAGCTGTCTCCATCTGGTAGACCAGAAATGCTTTCCATGTACAGCACAGATAATAAAATAAAAACCATGCCAGCCCTACACTGAAAGAAAGCTGAACTGAACAAAACAACAAAATATTCTGTAGCACCATTAGCTTGCGGAGCTGCTCCAATCCACATTATTCAGGCTGGGTTAGAATTTATTTTAATGTATTTTAGCAATTGTGTCAGAAGAATTCTGAGGATACAAGTCCAGTGATAGAGATCAGAATGAGTGAACAACAATTTCACAGAGTAGCTTATAAAGCTAGCTTTTGCCTGTTTAGCAGGATGACCCAGGAACCACTTTACTCGAGTCATTGCCGTTGCTTACCATGAAAATTACAGGTTGCGTTCAAGAAAGAATAAGTGGCAGGAGAACCTCTGCTCATTTGCTCCACTTTCTGCTGAGCAGCTTTGGCTGCAGCTTTCTGAGCACCATATCTCATTTACAAGGTGACCCAGAACACAAACCCTTTTAATCAGCCTGAAAATCCAACCTGCTTTATATACATGCCCGTCAGCCCCCTTGCCTTCTGCTGCCCTCCGTTGCTATGGCAGCATTCTCCCAACAAAGGAGGCTGTCTTGCAGGAGAAAAGCAGAGCCAAGATGCTCTGAGCTTTTACATGGAGCTGGATAAATATTTGTGATGCCACTGTGTGCTTTAGTAAGTTCTAGGGCTATCATTCACCCTCAAATAACACCCAGAAGGAACTTTTCCTTATTAAGAAATAGAGAAATCCTCAGGTAGACTGTTTAAGTAACCTGTATTAGTTAAGTAACCTGTATTAGTGTATTATTATTAATACCCCAAGTGTTAGTTGGAAAGTGCCAAGTGAGGAGATTGCTTTACAAAGGCAAATTAATCTGGTACTTGACTAATGTGAATGAATCCATGGAGATCTGTAAAACCTCTCCAGTTTTTACTAGTCTAGCCCATTGCACTGATGGTACAATCAAAACCAGGACTGTTTTAACTGATGAGAAGTTCTGTAATGGTCAATGAATTACTTTTAATTATTGAGACACTGGCACAGGTTACCCAGGGAGGTTGTGGCTGCTTGCTCCCTGGAGGTGTTCAAGGCCAGGTCAGATGAGGCCTTGAGTGACCTGTACTAGTGGGAGGTGTCCCTGCCTATGGTAGGGGGTTGGAATTGGATGACCTCTGAGGTCACTTCCAACCTTACCATTCTATGCTTACAATCCCAAGCACAACTCCAGGCTGGGTGGTGAATGGCTGAGAGCAGCCCTGAGGAAAAGGACCTTAGGGTCTGGGTTGATGAAAAGCTCAACATGAGCCTGCAGTGTGTGCATGCAGCCCAAACAGGAACTGTGTGCTGGACTGCATCAATAGAAGTGTGGCTAGTAGGGCAAGGGAGGGGATTCTGCCCCTTTGCTCTCCTCAGACCCCACCTGCAGTCCTGTGTGCAGTTCTTGAGCCTTCAGCACAGGAAGGTCATGGAAGTGTTGGAGCAGGTCCAGAGGAGGCCACAAAGATGCCCAGAGCATCTCTGCTGTGAGGACAGGCTGAGAGAGTTGGGGCTCTGCAGCCTGGAGAAGAGAAGGCTTCCAGGAGACCTGATAGTAGCCTTCCAGTATCTGAAGGGGGCCTACAGGAAGGCTGGGGAAGGATTATTTACAAGGTCCTGCAATGACAGGACAAGGGGCAATGGGCTTAAACTGGCAGAGGGGAGATTTAGACTGGATGTTAGGAGGAAGTTCTTTACAGTGAGGGTGGTGAGGCACTGGAACAGGTTGCCCAGGGAGGTTGTGGATGCTCCCTCCCTGGATGTGTTCAAGGCCAGATTGGATGAGGCCTTGAGTAACCTGTACTAGTGGGAGGTGTCCCTGCCTATGGCAGGGGGTTGGAACTAGATGATCCTTGAGGTCCCTTCCAACCTTACCATTCTATGATTCTGTATATTTGATTATTAGGACTGTCTTTAACTCCCTCTTATTCTAACTGGACAAAATTGTACAGAAAGTGTTATGTGATTTTCTAGCTCTTCTGTTTAGCAGATTGCTTGCAGAAAACAGGCTGGCAAAATTGCTATAATTCACTTCCATTTTTAATAGCTCTCTTGCACTGTAACTTTAACCTGTAGGAAATTACTAAAGGACTGAGTGAAGAAAGGCTGTACCAGTGGGAGGTGTCCCTGCCTATGGCAGGGGATTGGAACTAGATGATCTTCAAGGTCCCTTCCAGCCTTCCCATTCTGTGATTCTATGATTCTGTGGTTGTGTGATTCTGTGATTCTATGCAGTACAGATTTATTTTCTTACACAAATCACAAAAGGGCACGAGTAGATGCCTCTGAAATTGTATGAAGCTCTTACTCTCCTTTAATAATTTCCTGGTTTACTGTGTGTGGCATTCTCTGTGGCATCCTTCTTCCTGTCACTAAATTATTTTCTTTATTTTGAGATGGTGAAATAACCTTCCACATGTCTGATGGTGAAATTACCTTCCAAATGTCTGAATGAACTTTGTAATTAGAAATTATTTAGGAATTATTTTAATATGGTATTAAAAAAAAAAAAAAGTATTTTGGGGTGGTTTCAAGAGCATTTTTGGAAAGAGTTAACATCTGTGCTGACCAGCAGTTATTTTAGCTCATAAATCTTGCAACCATCAAATAAGATGCTGTGCCTTCAGCAGAACACTAATTACTATAATACGTCTTTCTGTCATATACTAGCAGAGATGCAGATAGAAAAAAAAGGAGTAGCAGAGTGGTAGAGATCAGCTTCAGGTTTGGTGACATTAAAATATCTCAAGAAAAGGGGAAAAACTGAGGAAAGAAAGCTGCTTCTGTCTGGGTCTCCAAGTTAGGAGTATCACAGTCTCACAGTATCACCAAGGTTGGAAGAGATCTCAAAGCTCATCAAGTCCAACCCATCACCACAGCCCTCAAGACCAGACCATGGCACCAAGTGCCATGTCCAAACCCACCCTGAACACCTCCAGGGACGCTGACTCCACCACCTCCCTGGGCAGCCCATTCCAGCACTCAATGACTCTCAGGCAACAACTTTCTCCTCACCTCCAGTCTAAACTTCCCCTGGCACAGCTTGAGACTGTGCCCTCTTGTTCTGGTGCTGCTTGCCTGAGAGAAGAAAGCAACCTCCTCCTGGCTACAAGCACCCTTCAGGTAGTTGTAGACAGCAAGAAGGTCTCCCCTGAGCCTCCTCTTCTCCAGGCTAACCAATCCCAGCTCCCTCAGCCTCTCTCCATAGGGCTGTGCTCCAGGCCTCTCCCCAGCCTCGTTGCCCTTCTCTGGACACACTCAAGCACCTCAATGTCCTTCTTCAATGGAGGGGCCCAGAACTGGACACAGGACTCAAGGTGTGGCCTAAGCAGTGCAGAGTGCAGGGGGAGAATGAGCTCCCTGCTCCTGCTGGCCACACTCTTGCTGATGCAGGCCAGGATGCCATTGGCCTTCTTGGCCACCTGGGCACACTGCTGGCTCATGTTCAGGTGGGTGTCAATCAGCACCCCCAGATCCCTTTCTGTTTGGCTGCTCTCCAGCCACTCCCACCCCAGCCTGTAGCTCTGCATGGGGTTGTTGTGGCCAAAGTGCAGCACCTGGCACTTGGATTTGTTGAGCTCCATCCCCTTGGACTCTGCCCATCTGTGCAGGCGGTCGAGGTCCTGCTGCAGAGCCCTTCTGCCCTCCAACCCAGCAACATCAGCCCCCAGCTTGGTGTCAGCTGCAAATTTGCTGGTGCCTGACTCGATGCCCTCGTCCAGATCATCACTGAAGATGTTCCAGAGGATGGGGCCCAGCACTGATCCCTGGGGCACACTGCTAGTGCCCGGCCTCCAGCTGCATGTGGCACCATTCACCACCACTCTCTGGGCTCGGCCCTCCAGCCAGTTCCTAACCCAGTGCAGAGTGTTGGCATCCCAGTAAGAGTTTCATATTTGCCAACCAAAGTGTGTAAACGTTAGTGGCAGGCAACTGTAAAGCAAGAGTGAGAATTACATCACTGCAAAGTAAATTTTGTTTTCCCCTCAATAAAAAAATTACAATTAATTCTTTAAATAACAAAATTCACTTATTCTTGTGATGAAGAGCTATTATATAGTTGCTTAGCAACTCAGCCAACACTTGGCCAGAAATTCCTTTTCTGAATTTCTGACAGTACCTTTCCATTCATGCAAAGCTCAATAGTGTCTTCCTTGCCTCTTATGCTTTACAGCCAAGAATGCTGCCTTTCTCTACACTGTGGTAGAGGTTTGGGGTATTAATTGGCTGAAGCAGGAATTATAAAAATAGAATTATTTTTATTTTCCTGAAAACTCTGCCCCCAAAGTATATATATATATAGAACTAGTTTAGGTTTATTTACAGATTTCTAATGCAGTCAGGAAGGTCTTCAAAGGATGCTTATGGACAAATCTAGAGATTTAAGAAAAGTCAGGAAATGGAAAAGGCTAAGCTATAAAAACACAGCTGTCAGGTTGAGCAGAGAATCTAAGGGAAGCAACATTTTGTTCATGGAGGTGAGATAAGAAATTGGAGATGGTCCCTTGCTGGATTCCTCTGCAGCTCGGCTGCCTTCTGACATTACAAGCAATATCCAATGGTGGATCTGAGTGACAAAATTCGAGGGGGAGTGGAAAGCCCTGCCAAAGCCAAAAGTGTCTCAGACACAGCTTCTGTGTGTGGGGTGATCGTGGGAGCAGCACTGCCTCAGCAGCACAAGGGGGAAACCAAATTGCTGACGTCTTCCCCAGTGCGGAGTAGCAGCAGGAAGCTGAGTTACATGGTGAGGTTTGAGAGAAGCCAGGTCTGGCTACCACTGGCATCTCTCTTGCAAATGAACCTAGGGACTTGCTGAGCTTGCAGATCTGCACAGAATGGTGCAGAAGTGTGGGACTGTCCAAAAGAGGGGAGGGTGCAAAAACAGGAGATGTGCAAAAGCAGGAGCAGTCCAAAGCGGGGGCAGACCAAAGGCAGGGACACTGCAAAGCCAGAACTCCGTAAAACCAGGGACTCTGTCAAACTGGGAACCCTGTGCCTTTTCCTCACTCTATTTATACTTTTTCTAGACAAAGTCTCCACTTGCCATGTACACTGGGCATGAAGAACCCAGCCAACCACCAGCCCGGTTCTGCCACAGGCTTCCAGACGAGCCAGTACATGTGTAGGAAAGGTGCCTGATGCTGATCTGCCTTCAAGCCCTTGGGGGGACAAAGCAGTTTGTCACAGCACCTTCTTGCCCCATTCAAACCTTCTAGAGATGGACAATCATATAATCACAGAATGGCAAGGTTGGAAGGGACCTCAAGGATCATCTAGTTCCAACCCCCTACCATAGGCAGGGACACCTCCCACTAGCACAGCTCACTCAAGGCCTCCTCCAACCTGGCCTTCAACACCTCCAGGCAGGGAGCAGCCACAACCTCCCTGGGCAACCTGTGCCAGTGTCTCACCACCCTCACTGTAAAGAACTTCCTCCTAACATCCAGTTTCAATCTCCCCTCTGCCAGTTTAACCCATTGCCCCTTGTCCTATCATTTGGGCCTGGAAAGATTTAAGGCTCAAATACCTATTCAGCAGGTGAGTGAGGAGCTTCATGGTGAAATGTGGGCGTCACAAGAGGCTGAAAGTTCTTGCTAAAGTACCACAGGATCACAGGATATTAGAGGTTGGAAGGGACCCAAAGAGGTCATTGAGTCCAACCCCTGTGCCAGAGCAGGACCAGACAATCCAGCTCAGGTCACACAGGAACACATCCAGACAGGCCTTGAAAGTCTCCAGAGAAGGAGACTCCACAACCTCTCCAGGGAGCCTGTTCCAGGGACCCTTACAGTAAAGAAGTTCCCCTTTGTATTGAGGTGGAACCTCCTGTGCTGCAGCTTCCATCCATTGCTCCTTGTCCTATCCCAGGCAGCAGTGAGCAGAGCCTGTCCCCCTACTCCTGACCCCCAGCCCTCAGATATTTATAAACATGGATTAAATCCCCTCTCAGTCTTCTCCAGACTGAACAGCCCCAGGTCCCTCAGCCTCTCCTCAGCAGGCAGTGCTCCAGTCCCCTCAGCATCCTCATAGTCCCCTGCTGGACCCTCTCCAGCAGATCCCTGTCCCTCTGTGCTGGTTTGAGACTAATTGGAATATTTTAATAGAGAAAATTACACTATAGGCTGTGAAAGGAAAACAATGGTGATGTCTGCTGCACTCATAGGCTTGCTCAAGATTTCTTTTGGGAAGAGAAACCAAAACATAGATAAGTCAGTCTCTGTCTATCTCTTTCTGGGAGAACAGTGTCTGGGGCAGTCTAGTCCTCTGCCGATTAATCCTCACTAACCACTTTCCTTCTAACTCCCCTGGCCAATCCTCCTAATTCACCTTGCATGTAAGGCAAACCTTGGGGTAAGGTAGAGGGGTGGGGAGAAGGTGGAAGGGTGGTTGGGAGCCCCTCCTGGGGTCTCTGATTTCTGGCAGGGGAGTTGTGTTTCTGTGTTCCCTTTAACTTGTCTATGTCTGTAACTATTCCTGTCTGTTGTGTCTATCTCTGCTTGTACATTGTGCTGAGCTGTAAATAGAGCTTCAGTCCTTAACTTCCAGCTGGCTGAGTCTAGTCTGGGTCATTTTACAGAGTGTGGGGGGCAGGGAACTCCCAAACCATCACACCCTTTTAAACTGGAGAGCCGAAACACTCAAGATGGGGTGTCCCCAGGGCAGAGTAAAGGCAGAGGAGACCCTCCCTTGATGTTCTGGACCCACTCTTCTGAATGCACCCCAGGCTCCCATTGGCCTTTTTGGCCACAAGGGCGTATTGCTGTCCCATGGACAACTTGTTATCCACCAGGACTTTCAGGTCCCTCTCCACAGGGCTGCTTTCCAGCCTGAGAGATTTGTAACTTGCTGTGCTTGTGAGCCCAGGGAGTGTAAGTGCCTGTATGCCTGTGTTCATTTAAACCTGATAGACCTGAGAGGAGGAGCAGCACCCAGTTACCTGTGTTTGTGTTTATGCAAGCACTGTTGTGTTCATGCAGGTGCCTATAAAGGCAATTTGGTCTGTGTCAGTCTATGCTGCAGGCCTGGTTAGTGCTGTGCATAGTGGATTTGTGTGGTGTGTACCTGTGTGTCTGCAGCACGTTGTCTGTGTTGCTACTGGCCAAACCTGCCAGAAAAGCATCAGACACAACCATTGTACTGTGACAGAAGAAACAGTGTGGACTTTGTGGACTTGAGGACAGATTGAGAGAGTTGGGGCTCTGCAGCCTGGAGAAGAGAAGGCTTCCTGGAGACGTGATAGTAGCCTTGCAGTATCTGAAGGGGGCCTACAGGAAGGCTGGGGAGGGACTATTGACAAGGTCTTGTAATGACAGGACAAGGGGCAATGGGTTTGAACTGGCAGAGGGGAGATTGAAACTGGATGTTAGGAGGAAGTTGTTTGCAGTGAGGGTGGTGAGGCACTGGCACAGGTTGCCCAGGGAGGTTGTGGCTGCTCCCTGCCTGGAGGTGTTCAAGGCCAGGTTGGAGGAGGCCTTGAGTGAGCTGTACTAGTGGGAGGTGTCCCTGCCTATGGCAGGGGGTTGGAACTGGTTGATTCTTGAGGTCCCTTCCAACCTTCCCATTCTATGATTCTATGATTGTTAGGAAGGGAAGTCTCCTATGGCTACTGGATTCCTCAACTCTCTTAACAGTTCATGTAATACCCACAAACTAAGGCAAAACAGAGGCTGTGGCTCTGAGAGGCACACATCTTTCACCTGTAATGTAGCCCAACTTTCCTGATGTAATTTTTTGGCTTGGTTGACTTAGCCAGTGTGAGGGAGTGCCATGTCTTGGCAGGAAGTCCATCCAGCCCAGGGCAGGAAACATGAATGACTAGCAAAGGAAATGAGACCAAGGCTGGAGCCTACAAGCTGCAAGTGTGAAGTGGAAAACTTGGCTGAAGTTCCTTTTGGGAAGGCTTTCAAGGATAAAAGCCAAGATAAAATGTTCTGCAGTTAGGTAACATATTTTAACCTTGACATTTTCTGATTCAGACATCAGAGCATGTATTATTACTAGCAAACAACAGCAAACCAGGAAGAGAGCGGAGGAAGAGAAGCATTAAGTTGTTTGCTTATTCTTTTTCCAAATTGCTTAGCTGCCATGGAGATAAGCAAAGCAGAAATACCAAGAGGGACTACTCTTATTCCCACACATGTAACCCTACAGCAATATAGACTAAAATATACATTTATAAAATAAATAGACATTTATTAAACTTTAAAAAGAATGTATTTTGTGAGACACTGAATTTAGGAATCCTGAACCTCAGACTGCCTTTCAAGGAGGAAAATAAAACTTCAGAAGGTACATGAGTTGAGATGAAAGGCTGTCATTCCATATTTGAGATGTTGAGATGAAGCTTGGAGGACAGGAAACTCCTCTGCATGTTGCTATAATAATTTTTCTGATGGGTTTTGTTCTGCGATCTATTTTCTTCTATTTCAGTTACAATTAAGGAGCTGAGCAAAAAGGTAGTGCTCCTGGTAAATTAATAACACTTTATTTAATATTTCACAGAATCACAGAACATTAGGGGTTGAAAGGAACTTCAAAAGATAGCTGAGTCCAACCTCCCTGCCAGAGCAGCATCACCTATACCAGATCACTTAGGAACACATCCAGAGGAGGCCACGAAGATACTCAGAGGGCTGCAGCAGCTCTGCTATGAGGACAGGCTGAGAGAGTTGGGGCTCTGCAGCCTGGAGAAGAGAAGGCTTCCAGGCGACCTTAGAGTAGCCTTCCAGGATCTGAAGGGGGCTACAGGAAGGCTGGGGAGGGACTATTGACAAGGTCTTGTAATGACAGGACAAGGAGCAATGGGTTTGAAGTGGCAGAAGGGAGATTGAAACTGGATGTTAGGAGGAAGTTGTTTGCAGTGAGGGTGGTGAGACACTGGCACAGGTTGCCCAGGGAGGTTGTGGCTGCTCCCTCCCTGGAGGTGTTGAAGGCCAGGTTGGAGGAGGCCCTGAGTGAGCTGTGCTAGTGGGAGGTGTCCCTGCCTATGGCAGGGGGTTGGAACTGGATGATCCTTGAGGTCCCTTCCAACCTTACCATTCTATGATTCTATGATTCTCCTTTCCATAGGGAACTCTTCCAGAAGGAGGATATGTAAAATTGACATTTCTGGCCTGGTTCCACGGTTGAGAAGAGTACATCTGCACATACAGACTGCTGTTCCTGTTTGAATTAATGTCTTCAGAATGCTTAATAGGAATTACTCTGCTCTTGTCAGACCCCACCTGGAGTCCTGTGTGCAGTTCTGGAGCCCCCAGCACAGGAAGGACATGGAAGTGTTGGAGCGGGTCCAGAGGAGGCCACAAAGATGCTCAGAGGGCTGCAGCAGCTCTGCTGTGAGGACAGACTGAGAAAGTTGGGGCTCTGCAGCCTGGAGAAGAGAAGGCTTCGAGGGGACCTGATAGTAGCCTTCCAGTATCTGAAGGGGGCTACAGGAAGGCTGGGGAAGGATTATTTACAAGGTCCTGCAACGACAGGACAAGGGGCAATGGGTTTGAACTGGCAGAGGGGAGATTTAGACTGGATGTTAGGAGGAAGTTCTTTACAGTGAGGGTGGTGAGACAATGGAACAGGTTGCCCAGGGAGGTCGTGGATGCTCCCTCCCTGGAGGTGTTGAAGGCCAGATTGGATGAGGCCTTGAGTGAGCTGTACTAGTGGGAGGTGTCCCTGCCTATGGCAGGGGGTTGGAACTGGATAATCCTTGAGGTCTCTTCCAACCTTACCGTTCTATGATTCTATGATTCTTTTGGAGACTGGATCTAATATGTCTTTATGAAACCAGACCTCCTTTTCCCCTACATGTACTCTGAGCCTTGAGAGTCTCTCTAGCTCATAGCAAATGCATGTGCTTCAAGCACTGCTCTCAAAGTCTGCTATGACTTTACCCAGGTCAGAGAAAAAACATTAAACCTGCATTCAAGACTCATAACTTTGAATGGCTTCTATGGGTGACAGGACCTCCTCTGGCTGCCCTTGTCTTTTTGAGAAAGTCTGAGCCCCCTGCCAAACCAATGCCATACTGTCAGGATACCACATACTCTGAGAGCTGGAAAAACTCTGCAGCCCTTACTGATAGCAGTGCTACACTTTGAAGTGGAAGCTGATGAACTGGTGGACTGAGCATTCACCATTTGAGAAAGTGTGATGGTTTGAGAGTTCCCTGCACCCCCAAACAATGAAAAACCCCCCAGACTAGACTCAGCCAGCTGGAAGTTAAGGACTGAAGCTCTATTTACAGCTAAGCACAATGTACAAGCAGAGATAGACACAACAGACAGGAATAGTTACAGACATAGACAAGTTAAAGGGAATACAGAAACACAACTCCCCTGCCAGAAATCAGAGACCCCAGGAGGGGCTCCCAACCACCCTTCCACCTTCTTTCCACCCCTCTACCTTACCCCAGGGTGTA
This sequence comes from Eubucco bourcierii, assembly GCA_013396675.1. Lineage (NCBI taxonomy): Eukaryota > Metazoa > Chordata > Aves > Piciformes > Ramphastidae > Eubucco > Eubucco bourcierii. The sequence continues at coordinate 29,479 of VWZE01010407.1, forward strand.
GCTTATGTGGAAGGTGAGCTTGGAGGATGGGCAAGGGGGGTTAGAAGCAGAGTGGCTAGTTGGGTTGCACAGCAGAAGGCCAGCAGACACAGCAGCTCTTACAGAAACTCTGTGTTATCTATGTTTGTGTCCTTGTCTTACACATCTCAGCAAGCCTGTGAGTGAAGCAGACATCACCATTGTCTGCTTTTCACAGCCTATAATATAATTTCCTCCATTAAAATATTCCAGTTAGCCTCAAACCATCACAGAAAGACACAGAGTTTGGCCAGTGTTGCTGCTGTGATAAAGGACATGCAAGGATGTGTAACAGAAATACACAGACTGGTATGATGGTATGAACAGAAAAAACCCCAAGGAAATTTTTCCTTACCTTCAGACAGAACCTGGTCTTTGTACCCATTGCCCTTTGTCCTATTACTGGCTACCATTTAACAGAGTCTGGCCTTATTTTTTTCACACTTGCCCTTTGGATATTTATAAGCATTGATAAAATTCCCTCTCCTTCTTGCTTCTCAAGGCTAAATACACCCAGATGCCTCAACATTTTCTTGTAAGAGTGATGCTTCAGTGCCTTAGTCTTCATAATGCTCCACTGGACCTTCTTCAGTTCCTTGTCTCTCTTGAGCTGGGGAGTACTCTAGATGTGGCCTCACTAGGGAAGAGTACAGTAGGAGGGTAACTTCCCTCAACCTGCTGGCCACACTTTTCTTAATGCACCCCAAGATACCTTTGGCCTTCTTGGCCACAAGGGCATGTTGCTGGCTCATGGTAAACTTGCTGCCCACCAGCATTCCCAGGCTCTTCTCTGCAGAGCTTCTTTCAGGCAGGTTAACCCCTAACCCATGCTGGTGCATGAGGCTATCCCTCCCTAGATGCGCTACTCAACACTTGCCTTTGGTGAACTTCATTAGGTTCCTCTCCACTCAGCTCTCTAACCTCACCTCTCAGCACTTAGCAGCTCGTGCTCTCTTGGTGTCAGATTGCCTGTCTCAGAGTTTTACATTATCTGCTACAAGCAGGCTCTCCAAAATCCTTGCCTTCTGTTGTGAGGCTGGTGAGAGACCTGGAGCACAGCCCTATGAAGTGAGGCTGGGGGAGCTGGGACTGTTTAGCCTGGAGAAGAGGAGGCTCAGGGGAGACCTTCTTGCTGTCTACAACTACCTGAAGGGTGCTTGTAGCCAGGAGGAGGTTACCTTCTTCTCTCAGGCAAGCAGCAGCAGAACAAGAGGACACAGTCTCAAGCTGTGCCAGGGGAAGTTTAGGCTGGAGGTGAGGAGAAAGTTGTTGCCTGAGAGAGTCATTGACTGCTGGAATGGGCTGCCCAGGGAGGTGGTGGAGTCAGCGTCCCTGGAGGTGTTCAAGGCGGGTTTGGACGTGGCACTTGGTGCCATGGTCTGGTCTTGAGGGCTGTGGTGATGGGTTGGACTTGATGAGCTTTGAGGTCTATTCCAACCTTGGTGATACTGTGAGACTGTGATAAGACAGCCTTTTAAATTGTGTGCTGCTGATGCAACTTCAGCCTTGCTTTTAGGATGCTTATGACTAGATGGCGTGGGGCAGCATGGAGAGGAAAACCGATGTAAAGCTGTAGAAAGGTTGATAACAACTCCTTGGTGTCTCTGCTCCCACCTGCTTGAAAGAGGACTGTGCCCTTGCCAGATTAGGTCAGCCATGGGTTTGTGTGATGAAGTCTTGAACACTTTCAAAATCAGAGATTCCAGCTGCTCTATGACTAACCTGTTTCAATGCAGCAGTACCCTCCTGGTGAACAGATATTTTTTTCTAATGTCCACCTTGAGCCTCTCAAGCTACAACTCAAGTTCATCATTTCTTGTTTCATCCCCAGCTTCTGCCAAGAACAGAGTGGCCCATCATCTCTTAAGTGCTATTTATATAGATGTAGGCTGATGTTGGATCACTTGTTCACAAGACCAACAATGGGGGTCCTCACATATGCTCTAGGCCACAGACCATCTTAGCTGTTCTCTCCTGGACCCCCTCCAGTTTTTTAATGGCCTTTTGGTCTTTTTAAACTTAGGGACCCATGCCTGCACAGATGAGATTCACCAATAATACCAAGTAAACAAAGCTAACAACTTACAGAATCATAGAATCACAGAATGGTAAGGTTGGGAGGGACCTCAAAGATCATCTAGTTCCAACCCCCTGCCATGGGCAGGGACACCTCCCACTAGTACAGCTCACTCAAGGTCTCCTCCAACCTGGCCTTGAACACATCCAGGGAGGGAGCAACCACAACCTCCCTGGGCAACCTGTGCCAGTGTCTCACCACCCTCACTGCAAACAACTTCCTGCTAACATCCACTTTCAATCTCCCCTCTGCCAGTTCAAACCCATTGCCTCTTGTCCTGGCATTGCAAGACCTTGTCAATAGTCCCTCCCCAGCCTTCCTGTAGGTCCCCTTCAGATCCTGGAAGGCTACTCTAAGGTCTCCTGGAATCCTTCTCTTCTCCAGGCTGCAGAGCCCCAACCCTCTCAGTCTGTCCTCCGAGTAGAGCTCTCTGAGCATCTTTGTCGCCTCCTCTGGACCCACTCCAACATTTCCATGTCCTTCCTGTGCTAGGGGCTCCAGAACTGCACACAGGACTCCAGTTGGGGTCTGAGGAGAGCCGAGCAAAGGTCAGAATCACAATAAATCCTATCTACAATTATATCACTACCATTTGCCCTGGATTAGCTCAGATCTGTGTTCCTCACTCATCTCTTCCCTATTTTATTTACATGAATAGTAATTTACATGAATTTACTTTTGCATCTCAAATAGCAGCAGAATATGCAGGGAAAAAATGTGATGTGCTGCACCTGTTCTCATAGACTTCCAAAGATCCAAGTGATAGCTTTGTATCAGCTGTTGCAGACAGTGGCAGTTTTCTGATGGTTCCTAAAGACAATCTGCCCTCAGTTCAAAGTGTCTCTGCATGGCTCAACTACACTTCAAACACAGGAAACTTATTTTGAGCCCTGTCTACTACTTGGTTAGATGTGTCTGTAAAGTCCACAGAAATTTCTCCCTCTGACAACCTTGATATGTGCCATTTATATTTCCTCTGTTCTGTTTATCAGATATCCATGTGACTTCCAAAAGTGTTAGTAAAGTGAAGATACCATGTTAGCTACTCATTTCATCACAGTGAACTGTTATAAAAGTTTTCACTTAGTACACATGCATGAAGCTTGCTCATCAGAAGTCCAGCAACGGTGCAAGAATGCTGGTTTGAAAAAATAGTTTTGAGTGTAAATGCATCACAGAATTAACCAGGTTGGAGAAGACCTTTGAGATTGAGTCCAACCTATCACCTAACACCTTCTAATTAACTCAACCTTGGCACTAAGTGCCTCATCCAATCTCTTAAACACCTCCAGGCATGGTGACTCCACCATCTCCCCAGGCAGCCCATTCCAATGCCAATCACTCATGCTGTCAATAACTTCTCCCTGACAGGCAGCCTAGACCTGCCCTGGCACAGCTTGAGGCTGCGTCCTCTTTGTGATGGTTTGGGAGTTCCCTGCCCACCCCACTTTGTAAAATCACCCAGA
>VWZE01010407.1:33716-50787 GCA_013396675.1 Eubucco bourcierii
CAGAACAAGAGGACACAGTCTCAAGCTGTGCCAGGGGAAGTTTAGGCTGGAGGTGAGGAGAAAGTTGTTGCCTAAGAGAGTCACTGACTGCTGGAATGGGCTGCCCAGGGAGGTGGTGGAGTCAGCGTCCCTGGAGGTGTTCAGGGCAGGTTTGGATGTGGCACTTGGTGCCATGGTCTGGTCTTGAGGGCTGTGGTAATGGGTTGGACTTGATGAGCTTTGAGGTCTCTTCCAACCCTTGTGATACTGTGAGACTGTGACACTGTGAAAGTGGTTTGTGAAGATTAATTGGCAGGGAGAAGCCAGAAGCTGTTAGACCGCCCGAGACGCTGTGCCCCAGAGACTGACTCTGTGTTATCTATGTTTTGAGTTCTTTTCTTAAACATCTCAGCAAGCCTGTGAGTGCAGCAGACATCACCATTGTTTTCCTTTCGCAGCCTATAGTGTAATTTTCTCTATTAAAATATTCCAGTTAGCCTCAAACCAGCACACTCTTGTTCTGTCACTCTGTAACCACTTAACTAATTGCAGATATTTAATGCAGACCTAAACAGAAAACAGGTGTTCTCTGCTTCTTAGATGTAATTTCACACTTTTCTGATTTCTGTTTTATTTGCTCTATGGTTCTCATAATTGCTGCCACCAAACACTGCTACCTCATTGTGCTACCTATGACTCATGGAAATGCTTCATAAATTACATTGATGGGAAAGCAGATGGGCACAAGAAGAGGAGGTGCAAAACTCATTAGTCATACAATCTCCTTTTGTGGGGACTGAACTGCCTGGCAGGGAAGCATTGTGAGAGGCTTGTTTGTCAAGTCCACCAGATGACAATCTTACTCCTGCAGATTTTGCCAAAGCTATAAATCAATATGCACATGAGCCAGCTCTGAAAATAAACCAGCAGTGTGCCCAGGTGGCATCCTGGCCTGGATCAGGAACAGTGTGGCCAGCAGAACAAGGAAGGTTATTCTGCTCCTGTGCTCAGCACTGGTCAGGCCACACCTTGAGTGCTATGTCCAGTTCTGGACACTCAATTCAAGAAAGATGTTGAGGTGCTGGAAGGTGTCCAGAGAAGGGCAGCAAGGCTGGGGGGGGGCCTGGAACAGAGAGGCTGAGGGAGCTGGGGGTGTGCAGCCTGCAGAAGAGGAGGCTCAGGGCAGACCTCATTACTGTCTACAACTACCTGAAGGGAGGTTGTAGCCAGGTGGGGTTGGTCTCTTCTGCCAGGCAACCAGCAACAGAATGAGGGGACACAGTCTGAAGTTGTGCCAGGGGAGGTCTAGGCTGGATGTTAGGAGGAAGTTGTTGCCAGAGAGAGTGATTGGCATTGGAATGGGCTACCCAGGGAGGTGGTGGAGTCACTGTCCCTGGAGGTGTTGAAGCAAAGCCTGGATGGGGCACTTACTGCCATGGTCTGGTTGCTTGGCTAGGGCTGGGTGATAGGTTGGGCTGGATGAGCTTGGAGGTCTCTTCCAACCTGCTTGATTCTATGACTATTCCAGTGATGATGTGTCTGGACGTGGGCTCAGACAAGACAAGCACTGTGGGACTGATGAGCACTTCTGAAGGGCATGGGTGTTGAGGCACAATATGCCAGTGTGAGACAATGTGTTTGTGCTGAAGCAGAGGAGGTTTGTGGTCCTGAGCCCCAGGGAGAGTTGCATACTCTGCTTTCTGGACAGGACCCTGATATGGACTTAGCCCAGGAACTGGCATGTTCAGAGCTTGCCTTGAAACCACTGCAGCTTGAGACTACAGCGAATCACAGTATCACAGTCTCACAGTACCACCAAGAGTGGAAGAGACCTCAAAGCTCATCAAGTCCAACCCATTACCACAGCCCTCAAGACCAGACCATGGCACCAAGTGCCACGTCCAAACCTGCCTTGAACACCTCCAGGGACGCTGACTGCACCACCTCCCTGGGCAGCCCATTCCAGCAGTCAATGACTCTCTCAGGCAACAACTTTCTCCTCACCTCCAGCCTAAACTTCTCCTGGCACAGCTTGAGACTGTGTCCTCTTGTACTGGTGCTGCTTGCCTGAGAGAAGAAAGCAACCTCCTCCTGGCTACAACCACCCTTCAGGTAGTTGTAGACAGCAAGAAGGTCTCCCCTGAGCCTCCTCTTCTCCAGGCTAACCAATCCCAGCTCCCTCAGCCTCTCTCCATAGGGCTGTGCTCCAGGCCTCTCCCCAGCCTCGTTGCCCTTCTCTGGACACACTCAAGCACCTCAATGTCCTTCTTCAATGGAGGGGCCCAGAACTGGACACAGGACTCAAGGTGTGGCCTAAGCAGTGCAGAGTCCAGGGGGAGAATGAGCTCCCTGCTCCTGCTGGCCACACTCTTGCTGATGCAGGCCAGGATGCCATTGGCCTTCTTGGCCACCTGGGCCCACTGCTGGCTCATGTTCAGGCAGGTGTCAATCAGCACCCCCAGATCCCTTTCTGTTTGGCTGCTCTCCAGCCACTCCCACTCCAGCTCACCACTCCCCCCACAGAATTAACCAGGTTGGAAAAGACCTCTAGAGTGATCAAGTCCAACCTATCACCTAATCTTTCTAATTGACTAAACCATGGCGCTAAGTGCCTCATCCAGCCTCCTCTTAAATACCTCCAGGGATGGTGACTCCACCACCTATCCAGGAAGCCCATTCCAATGCCAATCACTCTTCCGTGAAGAACTTCCTCCTAACATCCAGACTAAGCCTCCCCTGGCACAGCTTGAGACTGTGTCACCTCCTTCTGTTGCTGGTTGCCTGGCAGCAGAGCCCAACCCCAGCTGGCTACAACCTCCCTTCAGGTAGCTGCAGAGAGCAATGAGGTCAGCCCTGAGCCTCCTCTTCTTTGGGCTGCACACCCCCAGCTCCCTCAGCCTCTTCTCACAGGGCTGTGCTGCAGGCCCCTCCCCAGCCTTGCTGCCCTTCTCCGGACACCTTCCAGCACCTCAACATCTTTCTTAAATTGGGAGGCCCAGAATTGGACACAACATTTTACATTCTGCAAGTCATGTTTAAAGCAAACAAAAAGAGGAAAGAAAAATAGAAATGTTTAAGAAGGAGGAAACACTTTAGCACTGCTTCCATGACTCAGCAATGGGAGCAGTTTAATATTTCTCTCTGCATAGACTGTGTTGTGGCTTCATGATGAACCCCTGGAAGACACCAGGAAAAAGAATCATAGAATCATGAATTGTAGAATGGCAAGGTTGGAAGGGACCTCAAGGATCATCCAATTCCAACCCCCTGCCATAGGCAGGGACACCTCCTACTAGTAAAGCTCACTCAAGGCCTTCTCCAACCTGGCCTTGAACACCTCCAGGCAGGGAGCAGCCACAACCTCCCTGGGCAACCTGTTCCAGTGTCTCACCACCCTCACTGCAAACAACTTCCTCCTAACATCCAGTCTAAATCTCCCCTCTGCCAGTTCAAACCCATTGCCCCTTGTCCTGTTGTTGCAAGACCTTGTCAATAGTCCCTCCCCAGCCTTTCTGTAGCCCACTTCAGATACTGGAAAGCTACTCTAAGGTGGAGACTTCTCCAGGCTGCAGAGCCCCAACTCTCTCAGCCTATCCTCACAGGAGAGCTGCTCCAGCCCTCTGATCATCCTTGTGAAACCTGTCTTTAAATCCTCTGAGCACTCCAGCCAGGTGCCAGCCAAAGTGAGGGGCTGATAGTCCGCTGTGTTGCAGGCTGCATTAGCATGCAGGTGTGATGATAGCTCTTCTCCTATGCTTTATGAGCACTTCTGGGCCAGAGCAGGCAGCCCAGATTTCCCAGTGATTTGCTTACCAATAACCTGTCTGTGGTGTACCTCATTAAAGGCAACTTCCAAGGGAAATTCTTTGATGTATATCTGTGATAGACACTATAATATCCTTCCTTTGTCCCACAGAGGCTGGTTACTCACCACAAGCCATATATATGTACATTGAGAGCTGCTTGCTTTCGCTTAGACTTGTGCCCTCATGCTGTTTAATTTCCTGACACAGGCAAAGCCACAAATGAAGGGGAACATTACATGCTTTTATATCACTATTGCCAGCAAAAGCCTGGTACCACCTTTGTATCTGCAAATAAACAGCAGCCTAAGCATGCTCTCCAGCACTGTACTGCTAAACTGTCAGCAAGGGCCCTCAGATGGCTCAGGGGCAGCAGAAAAAGAAAACAGATTCTAGGCTGTGAAAATAAAACAATGGTGATGTCTACTTCACTCAGAGGCTTGCTGAGATGTAGAAAAACAAGGACACAAATATAGATAACACAGAGAGTCTCTCTGGGAACTGCTGTGTCTCTGGCCTCTCTGCTGTGTAACCCAACTAACCACTCTGCTTCTAAGCTCCCTGGCTGATCCTCCAAACTCACCTTGCACGTAAACCAAACCCTGGGGTAAGGTATAGGGGGGGAAAGAAGGTGGAAGGGTGGTTGGGAGTCCCTCCTGGGGACTCTGATCTCTGGGAGGGGGATTGTGTTTCTGTATTCCCTTTAACTTGTCTATGTCTGTAACTATTCCTGTCTGTTGTGTCTATCTCTGCTTGTACATTGTGCTGAGCTGTAAATAGAGCTTCAGTCCTTAACTGCCAGCCAGCTGAGTCTAATCTGGGGGATTTTTCATTGTTTTGGGGGGGCAGGGAACTCCCAAACCATCACAGTAAGATAAAAGTCTGATATACTACTAATTGTGACACCAAATTGTTGTGGGAATTAGACAAAGTAAATCAACAGTATTTTTAGATAAAGTAAATCAACAGTATTTTTAGATAAAGTAAATCAACAGTGCTGTGTTCTGGTAAGCTCAAACTGATTGCTTAAATGTGTTTAACAGTGGACCCATCTCATAGTATGTTTTGTTAAGTCTTTTCATTGGGATAACACCAGCATTAGCCAGTTCCCATTTGTTGATACAATTTTTCTGTCAGAAAGGAGGTGAGGATCCTCACTGACAATATGCTGAGTCAGTAGTGCATCTCTGTGGTGAGGAAGGGCAAAGAATACTAAAACTGCATAAGCAGATGTGAAGCCAGCATGAAGAGAGAAGTGTTTTTTCTCCTCTCTATTCAGCATTGCTGAAGTTGTATCAAGAGAACTGTCCCCCATTTTTTGACTCCACTTATGAGAAAGATACTGGAGTCCTGTGTGCAGTTCTGGAGCCCCCAGCACAGGAAGGACATGGAAGTGTTGGAGTGGGTCCAGAGGAGGCCACAAAGACGCTCAGAAGGCTGCAGCAGCTCTGCTCTGAGGACAGGCTGAGAGAGTTGGGGCTCTGCAGCCTGCAGAAGAGAAGGCTTCCAGGAGACCTTAGAGTAGCCTTCCAGGATCTGAAGGGGGCTACAGGAAGGCTGGGGAGGGACTATTGACAAGGTCTTGCAACAACAGGACAAGGGGCAATGGGTTTCAACTGTCAGAGGGGAGATTTAGACTGGATGTTAGGAGGAAGTTGTTTGCAGTGAGGGTGGTGAGAGACTGGCACAGGTTGCCCAGGGAGGTTGTGGCTGCTCCCTGCCTGGAGGTGTTCAAGGCCAGGTTGGAGGAGGCCTTGAGTGAGCTGTACTAGTGGGAGGTGTCCCTGCCTATGGCAGGGGGTTGGAACTGGATGATCTTTGAGGTCCCTTCCAACCTTATCATTCTATGATTCTGTGATTCTGTAGTCATGCAGAAGGGTCACTGGGAGGGTTAGGGAGCTGCATACATCATGTGCAAGGAAGAGCTGAGCAAACTATTTGTGCTGTCTTTAGAAGGGAAGGACAAGAGAAGGATCTTGTTGCTTTCTTCAGCTATTTAAATGGAAGGCTTAGAAAAAATGAAGACACACTTACTGGTAAGAATGAGAGGATGAGAGGCAATGGACAGAAGCTGTAATGTGAAATTGCAATGTGACCTGTACTAGTGGGAGGTGTCCCTGCCTATGGCAGGGGGTTGGAACTAGATGATCCTTGAGGTCCCTTCCAACCTTACCATTCTATGATTCTATGAAATTCTATATAATTGATAGGGGAAAAAAAATTACAATTAATGAGACTGCTGAGAGACTTCATTGAATTTCAAGCTTCAGAAATATTTCAGACTGAATTGGTCAAGACCTTAAATAATGCAGTCTAAGTTAGCTCTGCTTTGAGGTGGAGCTTGGACTCATGAGTCCCTTTCAACCTATACACTTCTATAACTCTATGGTACTGCTAACTGAAGCTGTAGAAAAATTTCAAATCCTTCCTTACCTGAGTGACTTGAACACAGAAACAAATTCAGCATTACTAGTATGGAGGAGGGGAATACTGTAGTCTGTTTCAGGAGATGTTAGCAGAAGAGGTGGGGAAATAAGTAACTTCAGAATCAAACCACGGCGATGCGGGGATTTACTTAAATTAGACAGGATTTGGTGCCTAGTCCCCAGCAGACAACTTCATCATTGCAGTTCCTCTCAGCATAATTAAATTCTTCCACTTGACAAGTCCACAGAGGTATTCTGTATTAGCTAAAATGAGATCTCTGAATGCAGACGTGGATTCTTCCAGAAGTAACACTGTGTCAGCACTCAGCTGAGCACACTCCTTAGTTGTCCATAGCACTGCCAAGAACCAATGCACTCTTTATGGCTATGAGACACCACTGTGCATTGTCCCAGGGCGTTTGGCAATCTCCTGTCTTGCAGTGCATTGTGTGAGAAGGGAATTACTGACACACAGTGATCTGTTGCCAGAAGGAAAGCAGTAGAAGCATTATTAGGTTTTTCATAGGGCAGCCCTTCGGGTATTGTATTCAGAGAGATAAAAAAAGTTCAATTTAATTACTGAAATCACTTGTTCCAAGCGTGTTCCTTTCTGTAGCACGGCACAACTCTGTAAATGCTTATCTCCTGCTGTGGCAGCTCAGTGAATCAGAATGGGCAATCTTCCCACTCCCCATTGCTGCACCTACTACCCATCCTCAGCTGTCACAACAGATCAACGTTAAAAAGAAGGGAGCGATTCGTTAACGTTAATCAATGGTAAAAAGAAGGGGGAAACATTAAAAAGACAAGGGGGCAAGGTTAAAAAGAAGGGGGCAATTTCAGCAGATCCTGCTGAAAGTTCTGCTAAGGCAAATGGAAAACAAAGCAGAGGTGATTGGTGGGAACCAGCAATGGCTGCACCAAGGGCAGATCTTGCCTGACAAATTTAGTGGCTTTTTATGATGAAGTCACAGTGACAGCAGACAAGGGAAGGGCAACTGATGTCATCTACCTGGACCTGAGTAAGGCATTTGACTCTGTCCCACATGGCATCCTGGTCACCAAACTGGAAAAACATGGACTGGATGGGTGGAGCACTGCTGGGCAAGGAATTGGCTGGATGGTGGCACACAGAGAGTGGTGATCAAGGGCACAATGTCCAACTGGAGACCAGTGCCAAGTGGTGTCCCTCAGGGGTCAGTGCTGGCACCAGTGCTGTTTGATATCTTTGTCAGTGCCATGGACAGAGGAATCAGTGCAGCCTCAGCAAGTGTGCAGATGGCACCAAACTGTGTGGCACAGTCACTTGCTAGAGGGCAGGGATCCATCCAGAGGATGCAGAGCTGTGCCCAGGCCAACCTCATGACATTCAGCAAGGCCAAGTGTGAGGTCCTGCCCTGGGTAGGCACAATCCCAAGCACAGCTCCAGGCTGGGTGGGGAATGGCTGAGAGCAGCCCTGAGGAACAGGCCCTGGGGGTCTGGGGGGAGGAAAAGCTCAACCTGAGGCTGCAGTGTGAGTGCAGCCCAGACAGCAACTGTGTGCTGGGCTGCAGCAAGAGCAGTGTGGGCAGCAGGGCAAGGGAGGGGATTCTGCCCCTTTGCTCTGCTCTCCTCAGACCCCACCTGCAGTCCTGTGTGCAGTTCTGGAGCCCCCAGCACAGGAAGGACATGGAAGTGTTGGAGCAGGTCCAGAGGAGGCCACCAAGATGCTGAGAGGGCTGCAGCAGCTCTGCTGTGAGGACAGGCTGAGAGAGTTGGGGCTGTGCAGCCTGGAGAAGAGAAGGCTTCCAGGAGACCTTAGAGTAGCCTTCCAGGATCTGAAGGGACCTACAGGAAGCCTGTGGAGGGACTATTGACAAGGTCTTGCAACAACAGGACAAGGGGAATGGGTTTGAAGTGGCAGAGGGGAGATTTAGACTGGATGTTAGGAGGAAGTTGTTTGCAGTGAGGGTGGTGAGACACTGGCACAGGTTGCCCAGGGAGGTTGTGGCTGCTCCCTCCCTGCAGGTGTTCAGGGCCAGGCTGGAGCAGGCCTTGAGTGACCTGTACTAGTGGGAGGTGTCCCTGCCTATGGCAGGGGGTTGGAACTGGATGATCTTTGATGTCACTTCCAACCTTACCATTCTATGATTTTATGATTTTATGAATTCAAAAAGAGACTGAGTGGGCTAGAAAAATGACTGTGAGCACGACACCAGAACTACTGAAAGCAGGAGACCCAGGGAAAGCACAATGAGCATGCAGGCACAGTCCCCCTGGTAGAAAAGTAAAATGCCTACCAGGGATGATGAACTCTGTACCTCTTCTCACTTTACCTGAGACCTAGAAGTTTGCACTTCTCATTTCAGAAGCTGATACAGTTAGCAGTTATGTCATTCACATGGGTGGTCTGAAAATGCATTAACTAGCCTTTGCATAATGCTTTGGACCTGTGAAGTCAGCAGGTGCCCTTTGATCCATTAGCACCACAATTTAGTGGGAACAAGGAAGAAATATATTTAGCAGTCTTGCCTTAGGGCAGGCAGAAACACTTACTGGTATCTGTTAATAGACAGCAAGCTCAACAAATAACATCAAAGCTAACTTGAAAGAATGCCAAGTTTTTAGGATCAGAGTGTTCTGCTCCCCTGACCTTTCTTCAGATTTTTGACTGTCTCCCTTCCTTTGCTATTAATATTCTATCCCTCATGCTAGTTTGCTTGTAGGTGTGTTATAAATATTCAGTTTTAATATGCAGAAATAGGAAAATACTCAACTTTCTCGACATAAATTCCTGCACCAACAAACACACACCTCAGAACAGTAAACTACTGACAAATTACCTGAAGTTTGAATGCCCAGTTGGGAACTATTTACACAAAAGGCACAAAAGGAATTTTTGGAAAGCAATTTAGGGAAGGGACAATGAAATATAAATATCCATTTTCTATGAACAACCCAGCTCAGAGGGTGAGGAGCAGCAATTGCTCACCAGATGGATTCCCCTTGGCCTCCAACAGGGCTATTGGTGGGAAAACCTGAGACTCCAACTGGTTTCATAGCTAAATCACCTCACTGATCAACTTGAGACACTGTGTTGAGGTAATAATCAAAGAAATTATAATCCCAAATTGTGTTCTTGGTGCAACCACGAGGCAGAGAGGGTAGCAGGAGCTGAGTGTGTGCAGTTCTGGAGCCCCCAGCACAGGAAGGACATGGAAGTGTTGGAGTGAGTCCAGAGGAGGCCACCAAGATGCTCAGAGGGCTGCAGCAGCTCTGCTGTGAGGACAGGCTGAGAGAGTTGGGGCTCTGCAGCCTGGAGAGGAGAAAGCTTCCAGGAGACCATAGAGTAGCCTTCCAGGATCTGAAGGGGGCTACAGGAAGGCTGGGGAGGGACTACTGACAAGGTCTTGTAATGACAGAATGAGGAGTGATAGGTTTGAACTGGCAGAGGGGAGATTGAAACTGGATGTTAGGAGGAAGTTGTTTGTGCTGAGGGTGGTGAGACACTGGCACAGGTTGCCCAGGGAGGTTGTGGAGGCCAGAATCACAGAATGGGATCAAGGATCACATTGGGTGATTCTGTGCTCCACAACCTCCCTGGAGGTGTTCAAGGCCAGGTTGGAGGAGGCCTTGAGTGAGCTGTACTAGTGGGAGGTGTCCCTGCCTATGGCAGAGGGTTGGAACTGGATGAGGTCCCTTCCAACCTTACTATTCTATGATTCTGTATTGTAGAGAAAGAATTGTTTTAGGTATTCTGCTTCCCCTCCTCTCCAGTGTCACCCTCATAAATTACTGTGCCCTATAAACTGCTCTTAACAATTTTGTTGCTGTATGCAATTTTTTTGGTGTGCTATATACATGTTCTGTATGTGATTTTGTCGGCACATAATACTCAAAGCAACAGAGCCTGCTCACCTAAGCTTTCATTTCTAGATTAGTGTATAGCAACACAAACATTTGGTATAGATCATCACGACTGCAGCAAACCATCTGCAGCCTGTGGGACCTTGAGCAGGACTTTTGCTTGGTCATCCTGGCAAGCTATAAACAAAGTTTGTTTCAAGGGGCTCATAAAGCAGTGGTGCAAAGTACAAAAGGAAGAGCAGAAACACTGCCAGCTTCTGTAGTCCTCTCAGGGTTGCATGATTTTTGGCTGGAGGTCATACAAGTTTTATGTGGAAAAATTCAGTCTTTCCTGATTTGCCCTGATTCACAGTTTCCTAGTAGCAAAGAATTCCTACTCACATAAAAGCTGTTATGGTCTGATCTCAGGATAGAGAACTCAGGTCTGTCCTGAGATCAGGCCATAATAGAATCATAGAATCACAGAATGGTAAGGTTGGAAGGGACCTCAAAGATCATCCAGTTCCAACCCCCTGCCATAGGCAGGGACACCTCCCACTAGCACAGCTCACTCAAGGCCTCCTCCAACCTGGCCTTGAACACCTCCAGGGAGGGAGCAGCCACAACCTCCCTGGGCAACCTGTGCCAGTGCCTCGCCACCCTCACTGCAAAGAACTTCCTCAGACTGTCCTCACAGCAGAGCTGCTGCAGCCTTCTGAGCATCTTGGTGGCCTCCTCTGGACCCACTCCAACACTTCCATGTCCTTCCTGTGCTGAGGGCTCCAGAACTGCACACAGGACTGCAGCTGGGGTCTGAAAAGAGCAGAGTAAAGGGGCAGAATCCCCTCCCTTGCCCTGCTGCCCACACTGCTCTTGATGCAGCCTAGGACTTGGTTGCTGTCTGGGCTGCATGTGCACACTGCAGGCTCATCTTGAGCTTTTCATCACCCCAGACTCCAAGGTCCTTTTCCTCAGGGCTGCTCTCAGCCATTCCCCACCCAACCTGGAGTTGTGCTTGGGATTGTGCCTACCCAGGTGCAGGACCTTACTCTTGGCCTTGTTGAATCTCATGAGATTGGCTTGGGGACACCTCTCTAAGTTATTCTTAGGCTATGCAATACTCTATGTGCTATTTCCTTTGGCTGTTCTTGGAGAGATCTGAAAGTGGAGAAGTTCAAATAACCTAATTTCAGAAAAGGTAAATTACTAAATAAACCAAGACTACCCCAGACCTGTTATTTTAAGATATGACTTTATTCTGCAAGTAGTTGAAACACATTAACACAAACCAAACAAAAAAACCCAACCCCAAACCCCACAAAAGAACAAAATGAAAAAAATAAAAGGATAAGTATTGATAAGGATAAAGAGGATATAATTAAAAAAAAAGAGATGGATTTAGACTGCAGTGCAGAAAACCTTTCTAGCCATTTCTAGCTAATTTCTAGCACATTTCTAGCTAAGTTCTAACACATTTCTAGCACATTTCTAGCTAATTTCTAGCACATTTCTAACTAATTTCTAGCACATTTCTAACACAGTTCTAGCACATTTCTAACTAATTTCTAGCACATTTCTAACTAATTTCTAGCACATTTCTAGCTAATTTCTAGCTAATTTTTAGCTCATTTCTAGCACATTTCTAGCTAATTTCTAGCACATTTCTAGCTAATTTCTAGCTCCTTTCTAGCTAAGTTCTAGCTTCTTGCTAGCTAATTTCTGTCTAAGTTCTATGCTAATTTCTAGCTCCTTTCTAGCACATTTCTAGCTCCTTTCTAGCTAATTTCTAGCACATTTCTAGCTAATTTTTAGCACATTTCTAGCTAATTTCTAGCTCCTTTCTATCTCCTTTCTAGCACATTTCTACCTAATTTCTATCTCCTTTCTAGCTAATTTCTAGCACATTTCTAGCTAATTTTTAGCACATTTCTAGCTAATTTCTAGCTCCTTTCTATCTCCTTTCTAGCACATTTCTACCTAATTTCTATCTCCTTTCTAGCTAATTTCTAGCTAATTTCTAGCTCATTTCTAGCTAATTTGTAGCTCATTTCTACCTAATTTCTAGCACATTTCTAACTGATTTGTAGCTAATTTCTAGCACATTTCTAGTTCTGTTCTAGCACATTCATAGCTAATTTTTAGCTAATTTCTAGCTAATTTCTAGCTCCTTTCTAGCTCATTTCTAGCTCATTTCTATCTAATTTGTAGCTCATTTAAACCTAATTTCTAGCACATTTCTAGCTAATTTCTAGCTCATTTCTAGATAATTTCTAGCACATTTCTAGCTAATTTTTAGCTCATTTCTATCTCATTTCTAGCTAATTTCTAGCACATTTCTAGCTAATTTCTAACACATTTCTAGCTCATTTCTAGCACATTTCTAGCTCATTTCTAGCACATGTATAGCTAATTTTTAGCTAATTTCTAGCTCCTTTCTAGCTAATTTCTAGCTCGTTTCTAGCACATTTCTAGCTAATTTCTAGCTCATTTCTGGCACATTTCTAGCTAATTTCTAGCAAATTTCTAGCTAATTTCTATCTCATTTCTAGCTAATTTCTTGCTCATTTCTAGCTAATTTCTAGCTCATTTCCTATCTCACCTCTGTGAGTAAAAAGCTGCTTCCCTTAATTCTCTGCTCAGCCTGATTTACAGTGAGGTAAAGCTGTGTTTGTAGCTTAGCCTTTTCCATTTCCTGACTTTCCTAACTCTCTAAATTTGCCCATAAACAACCAGTGAAGAATTTGAGCCTGTAACTAAACCTTAACTAGTTCTGTATATAGTTTGGAGGTGGAGGTTTGGGGGAAAATAAAAATAATCCTATTTTTATAATTCCTTCCTCAACCACTTAATACCCCAAACTTCTACAGCATCACTGTAGAAATATTTCCTGCTAAGAACGTTAAGTCATGCAGTCTTGGAATACTAATGAAGTTCCCTGTGCATATGAACCTATCTCTGAGTGATATGAAAAAAATAACCCACAGGTGTGATTTGGAAATCTGCTTTTGGAAGTTTCACAGAATGGAAATTCAATTGTTCACACGGGAAGAAGTTCACCCTACAGCCCTAATTGAATTCATCTGATTAGGATTCTGCTTCAGCTGTAGTTGCATTAATATGCAGGGTCACTATTGAATTAACACAAAATGCAAGCTAAGGGAAAATGGAATGTAATTAGCATCAACACAGTTGAGACCCAACCCCTCCATTGCTGAACTAGCCAGAAAAGCTGTGCTCCATCAATTATAACCATTCATCCCAGTATGGGATGTTTCTATTTTGTTATCTCAGGACTATGCCCTTCTTTTAAGCTCATGAATTTTTACTCTGGGAATTTTGCTTTTGCTTCAGTTGCAGCACTCCTATCTTAAATGTTAGAACAAATTTATACCTCTGAATTGGGTTTTCATAGAATGGTAAAGTTGGAAGGGACCTCAAGCATCATCTAGTTCCAACCCCCTGCCATAGGCAGGGACACCTCCCACCAGTACAGGTCACTCAAGGCCTCATCCAACCTGGCCTTGAACACCTTCAGAGAGGGAGCAGCCACAACCTCCCTGGGTTAATGGTACAATATCTTGATACTCTCTGTATCAAGATGGAAAAGAACAGAATCACTGTGGTTGGGAAAGGCCCTTAAGATTATCAAGTCTGATCATTATCCAGCATTACCAGGGTTACTTCTACACTATATCCTTGAGCACCATATCTAGATGGCTTCAATAATAAAAAAGAGACAGAAATAATAAACTGGTAATGAGCAGCTTTTATGCAGCTTTAGTCTGTCTCTTCTGTATCCTGTTTCTGCTGCTTCTCTCTGCCTTCCACCTCCCGAAATCATAGAATGGTAAGGTTGGAAGGGACCTCAAAGATCATCCAGTTCCAACACCCTGCCATAGGCAGGGACACCTCCCACAGCTCACTCAAGGCCTCCTCCAACCTGGCCTTGAACACCTCCAGGGAGGGAGCAGCCACAACCTCCCTGGGCAACCTGTGCCAGTGTCTCACCACCCTCACTGCAAACAACTTCCTCCTAACATCCAGTTTCAATCTCCCCTCTGCCAGTTCAAACCCATTCCCCTTGTCCTGTCATTACAAGCCCTTGTCAATAGTCCCTCCCCAGCCTTCCTGTAGGCCCCTTCAGATCCTGGAAGGCTACTCTAAGGTGTCCTGGAAGCCTTCTCTTCTCCAGGCTGCACAGCCCCAACTCTCTCAGCCTGTCCTCACAGCAGAGCTGCTGCAGCCCTCTCAGCATCTTGGTGGCCTTCTCTGGACCCGCTCCAACACTTCCATGTCCTTCCTGTGCTGGGGGCTCCAGAACTGCACACAGGACTCCAGGTGGGGTCTGAGGAGAGCAGAGCAAAGGGGCAGAATCCCCTCCCTTGCCCTGCTGCCCACACTGCTCTTGCTGCAGCCCAGCACACAGTTGCTGTCTGGGCTGCACTCACACTGCAGCCTCATGTTGAGTTTTTCATCAACCCAACTATTCAAGAAGGATTTAGAGTTAGTTTTGATGCCTTTTAAAAATTAATACTAATATACTATGTGCATAGTCACAGAATGTTCTTGTATTTAATCTACCAACATTGTTCATCCCCCCTATTTTCCCAATTTCTCATAGTGGTCCTTGATTTTAGTTGTCTCGTTTACACCACCAATCAACCATCCTAGCTCCTTTCAGTCCTTCCTGAAGTTCTTTTCATTAAGTGGGATGCATTCTGCATTTCCAATGTGATGCTCAGAATGCTCTCTGGGAGGATGGTTTGTTTCACTGATTGCCTCTTTTTAAAAAGTCAGACTCAGAAAAGAACTCATGTTGGAAATCAGCTTTTACAGTCACTTACTACAAGCAGAGCCAACTACAGTGCCAGATTGGGTCAGCCAAGGTTTTGTCCTCTGTGGTTTTAAAAAGTTCTGAGAACAGGGACTCTATCACCTCTCTGAGGAGTGCTTAAACCTGTCCTCAGAAAAGATTTCTGTCCCCATGTCCAATCAAAATTTCCTCTGCTACTACTTGTGACTGTTGCCTGTTGTCCTTTAGCTGCACTCTGAGAAATTCTCTCCTGCCAATGGCATCCCTCTTGAGAGTGATTTCTTTGTTCTCCCACACTCTGCATATGTTACAATTCTGGTTGTAAGATGCATCTTCAGCAGTAATATTCTGAATTAGGTCCTCATGCACTTCTCAGTACCAGGCCAACAGATGTTGATGGCATCTAAATAATAGTCATAATCCATCACATTTAGCCAATCTGTATCATCTGTTGTAAGGTTCTGCACCTGGGTAGGCACAATCCCAAGCACAACTCCAGGCTGGGTGGGAAATGGCTGAGAGCAGCCCTGAGGAAAAGGCCCTGGGGGTGTGGGGTGATGGAAAGCTCAAGATGAGGCTGCAGTGTGAGTGCAGCCCAGACAGCAACTGTGTGCTGGGCTGCAGCAAGAGCAGTGTGGGCAGCAGGGCAAGGGAGGGGATTGTGCCCCTTTGCTCTGCTCTCCTCAGACCCCACCTGGAGTCCTGTGTGCAGTTCTGGAGCCCCAACACAGGAAGGACATGGAAGTGTTGGAGTGGGTCCAGAGGAGGCCACCAAGATGCTCAGAGGGCTGCAGCAGCTCTGCTGTGAGGACAGACTGAGAGGGTTGGGGCTCTGCAGCCTGGAGAAGAGAAGGATTGCAGGATACCTTAGAGTAGCCTTCCAGGATCTGAAAGGGCCTACAGGAAGGCTGGGGAGGGACTATTGACAAGGTCTTGTAATGCCAGGACAAGGGGCAATGGGTTTGAAGTGGCAGAGGTGAGATTTAGACTGGATGTTAGGAGGAAGTTGTTTGCAGTGAGGGTGGTGAGACACTGGCACAGGTTGCCCAGGGAGGTTGTGGCTGCTCCCTCCCTGGAGATGTTCAAGGCCAGGCTGGAGGAGGCCTTGAGTGAGCTGTACTAGTGGGAGGTGTCCCTGCCTATGGCAGGGGGTTGGAACTAGATGATCCTTGAGGTCCCTTCCAACCTTACCATTCTATGATTCTATGATTCCCTGAGGGGTACTGATGACCCTTAGTGTGCTTAGGTAGCATCATCTCAATACATGTTGAAACACAATAATACTCCCTGTAGTTTCTTTCCACAGAAAAAACCAAAATTCCTTAAAAACAACACCCACCCCTGGCCCATTTTTGCCAATTTTTATTGCTGGATTGCAAGTGGTAAAAGTATCTGAAGAGAAGGACACCAGGCCATGTTTTAAACATCCAGAAATAAATAAGCAGGATCAATATTCTGTAACAGATTGTTTTGCTCATTAGAAGGTAAAAATAAAAAGGAAACTTGTCAATCCACCAGAATTCCAGCCTTTCAATATGGGTATAATTGAAACAGGCTGTCAAAAACAACTTTGGAATTAAATTCACAGCAGCTGGTATCCAATACACTTCACGACAGGTTATCAAAGTGAAAAATTTACCTCCACATCTTACTTCTTTCCTCTCTGTCAGGTAGTTCAATGTGCCCAGGATTTTTAAAGCAGTGTTAACTCTCCCAGGTTAGAATAATGCACAGTTCCTGCCTTTGTCTTAATGGGAGTCTTCTCCTTTGCAGGATACCAGAAAAAAGCCTTCATTAAGAGGAAGGTTCCTCTCAGCAGAACTCTATGAATGTGTGAAAGTATGGAAAAGTGTTTCAAAGAATAAGCTCAGGCTGGGCCTCCAGAGCAAACTTGCTGAAATTCCTTACTCACAGTTGGATGGATGATACTAGCATCAGGGCTGGTGTGATGCTGCTTATTTGGGTTTGGTTTTGCTGTCTTAGTGATAATGTTTTCACTAATAAAATACCCTAAATTAATTAGCATTTAAAATGTTTTTTTCAAAATACAGAATATTCCAGAGCTAAGTAAGCCTCTCACCTTTATCATCTTAAGTTTTAAAAATATGGCTTATGTTATCTTGTGTTTTAAGAATGTGACTGTGTTACCTGAGTCATGTAGTATCACCAAATAATCACAGAATCATGGAATCAAGCAGATTGGAAGAGACCTCCAAGCTCACCC